>JAAOEG020000006.1:8095839-8129891 GCA_011763625.2 Papilio bianor
CTATCTACATACCAAATTTCATTGAAATCGGTTCAGTAGTTTTGAACTGAAGGCAAGACAGACAGACAGAAAGACAGGCAGACAGAGTTACTTTCGCATTTATAATATTAGTAAGGATTAAACAATTTTCTACACGTAGTATAGCGTTAACTATACATATAATAAAAATGGAGTGTCTGTTTGTAATATTGGAATAACCGTTTTTTACTACATGTATATGAATATATACATATACACCAAAATAACTTTTTTTACAATTTTTGTCTGTCTGTCTGTCTGTCTGTCTGTTTGCTCCGACTAATCTAAAGGACCTATTTTGACGGCACTTTTATTGGCAGGTAGCTGATGTAATAAGGAGTAACTTAGACAACGTTTATTTTAGAAAAAGAACGCTGGCACGGAGTCTTATATATGTATAAAATTCTCGTTTCACAATGTTAGTTACCATACTCCTCCGAAACGGCTTTCCTGAGTCTGAGAATCGGCTACTATCTATTTTTCATGTCCCTAAATGATAAGGGTTGCCTAACCCTAGGATTTTTTTAATTTTGCCAGTTCTTAAACTGGGTTAAACTCTTGACTTGTTATCTGCTGGTCCTGGTTCCAATCCCGCCCAATGTGTTTTTCGAATTTTAATATGTAAATTTATCCGACGCACATATAGACGAAAAAATTGAAAGATGTATGTGAAGTTAGCCAACCCGCACTGGGCCAACTTGATTTACTAAGACGTAACTTAGGCTCCGAGCCCCTCAGTGGGGATGTATAGTGAGCTGATTATTAAATATTAACCAAATCTAGTATTACAGACTGTATTTGTAGTGTAGTACTTGTAGTCTGTACTCATTCTTCAATTCCCATATTCTAACTAACAACTGTAAGTCCCTAAAAAGGTTATTAAGAAGTTAAAATAATCACAATTTAATTAAAAACAATCCACAATTGCAACGATATTCTATAATGTACTTGATACTTAGACATTTTTGATGTGTGTATTAATATAGTGAGCTGATGATGATGATGGTAATGATGATCCATTTATGAACTTTGATGACGCTTCCCTACACTTTGTCTAGAGGAGATAAACAAAATTATTAATATTTAGTTCATTAGTTTTTTACAAATTCAGTATGAATCTATTGAAAATAACAATATGAACCTGCTTCATTAAACGCTTATATTTTATTTATCCTTTTTCTTTTAATGTTTTAGTGCCAGAAGATGTATGCACGGTCATTGAAAGCCGCATCACGCCATGCAGAAACAGCGTCGAGTGCAAGCTAAAGAAGGGCAAGGAACACGCCATCTCATTCGATTTTACGCCTAGTGAGTGTCATTACCTTTTTTATTTAAAAAAGATACCATGCCTCTGGGGAAATAATATGTGAGGTTTTACTCACTAAAACAACCAACGTTCGTGGAATAGTAAAGTGACGGACGGGGGATATTTCAGGGAAGGCAATTTCTATATCTTAAAATATTTCAATAGCAATTGTTGCCCGCGACTCTATCCGCTCGGAAGTTATAAAAACCTTATTAGTAGCTTATACGTTTTTCCAGACTATCTTCTACATCCGTGGCAAATTGCTGTTCTGGAAATACCTTACATACATACATACATTCGCATTTATAATATTAATAAGATACCAGTGTCGGAGGCGTACGTAGAGATTATGATTTTGAATTTTCCTTCTTGTATACATTTTGTTTGTAAGCACAAACACTGAAGTAAAAGCTACCACCATCAAATAAAATCTGGAGACAAACAAAATACACCGTAATAATAACAGGTGCGAGATCACTAAGATTTTTAGCAATTAAAAGCCGTTTCTTGCTTTTTCAGCCAAATACACGCTTAGCAAACATTCTGTAAGATTGGTGGCTGTTTACAAACCCAAGGGAGGATTTAAATCCACACATAAGTTAAAAAAAATACTAATTTCAAAACAATTTTCAGATTTCTCTGCTGAAAAATTGACGACCACGGTGTACTACGTAAACAGTGGTGTGGACGTTCCGTTCGCTGATCTGTGGGATGCTGACGGCTGCCTGTACACCTCGTGTCCCGCCGCGCCCGGCGTCTCCCAGCAATTTAACTACAAGATGAGGCTCAGCAAGAAACTGCCCAGCGTAAATACAATTATTTCTTTAATACATCACAGCAAATAACAGCGTCACAGTACACGAATGTTTCCTCGAAGGCAGCACGAAGCATATGCAAGAAAGAATACATTCTCTGTACTATATACTAGCTTTCGTCGCTTAGCCTATGTGTTCTTTCAGACTATGCTTTATATCTGTGCCAAATTTCAATAAGATATGTTGAACCGTTGCAGAATTATAGATTAAATATGAAAAATCAATGTATCCCTCGGAACGGTGTCGCAGGGATCAAAAATAGCCTATGTGTTTTTCAGACTATCGTCTACATCTATGCCAAATTTCATCGAGTGATTAGGCGACTCTAACAAACATCCATCTAAACTTTCACATTTATAATATTAGTAAGATTATTAGGTTGATATTGTACGTGTTAGATTCTTGTAACATTTATTTATGACTTGATAACATTACAGGGTAGCTTCCCCATCAAGTGGCGCGTGTGGAACGAGGCTAACCCGGCGCAAGAATGCTGCTTCCTAGCGCGACTCGCTATCACCAAGTAGTGAACAGACCACAGATTACTTATTCAAATAAACGATTATTGATTTGATCATTTTACTTTCGAAAATCTATAAATATAATAAAATTGGAGTGTCTGTTTGTAATATTGAAAAAACCGTTTTTTACTACATGTAATGAATATACGGTACATACACCAAAATATCATTTTTTAGAATTTATGTCTGTCTATCTGTCTGTTTGTTCCGGCTAACCTCTAAAATAGCTGGACCGATTTTGACGGGACTTTTATTGTCAGGTAGCTAATTTAATAAGGAGTAACTTAGGCTACGTTTATTTTAGGAAAAAAAAGTATTTTAGAAAAAGAACTCGCGGACGGAGTCGCGGGCGATAGCTAGTCTTTAAATAATAATAATGTATAAACAAAAATATTAAGTTTCTTTTATGCTACAAGGTGGCAAGGTACAACAATCTAAAATCGCTGAAATAGCGAAGTGATCGCTGCCCATAGACGTCTGCAATTTAAGATCCGTTGCCTATCTTTAATCGACGGTCGAGGGGCAGCACTGAAAAAGAAAATTTCCGTTTCATATGCATCATCTCCTCCATGAAATCCACTTCCTTTCCCATCCTTCACTTGCAAGGAAGTTAGGGAAGGGGAAAAGGGCTAGTATTAGGTCTCCGGAACTGACACTCATCTGAAGAAACGCGTAATTGCTTCCACTTCACGCCTGTCTTCTGCGTGATCGTGGTATTGCACAAGGCGAGCCGGCGCATTCGTGCTAAGATGTTAAAGCGGGCATTGCCACTACTACTATCAATGCAAAACCGTTAATAATATCTAATATTGTCTTTAAAATAAATTATTACAAACATTTCACAACCAAACAAACACAATGAACAGTTGAATAACGAAATAATTCCTTTATAGTGAAGCTGACAAGTATGTCAGCTATTTTACCATTCTCTTACAATAGATAGTTATTTCGTTTTGTTTTATCGTCTGCTTTTATTTACTACAGGATAATAACGTACTGAACAATTCCTACAAGACAAGGAATGACACTCAATTCCATATAAGTCTGTAAAATAAAAATAATCATAAAAACAATATTACCCACTTGGGGGGGCTCCGCTCCACCCTATGTTGGAGGCCTTAGTCAACACAGTCACATATCTTTGAATTTCTTCGCAGATATATGCAGCACGATGATTTCCTTCACCTTAAGAACATTGGGTAAATGTACATATGAAATTCGTAAATAGAGAAATACATTTATACATGGTGGGATTTGAACCCAGGACCTGCAGATTACAAGTCAAGCGCTTAACCACTGAGCCACGTTCTACGCTTAATATGAATGGATTACTTTTACGTGTCTTATTTTACTACACGTACTTAAGTCTCAAATTTAATTTAAAACTGACTTTGTTAAATAAAGTCTCTATTAACACATTTAGTGCTTATCCCTCGGATCCGAGACTCCTGTTCATTTTTAAGGCGTTATAGATTGTCCATTTCCTGTCGATTAGGTTACAACTCAGGCCTATGAATTAACTCAATAAAAATCTTTTAATAATTTTGGTTCCCGGTTTTCTTATTTATAGGAAAAATAGTGAATTTGTTAACAACACGTTGAGTGCCACTGGCGCGTCGTATAAGTTTCGTTTTAGCATGGTGGCAATGAGTTAAGTGACCTAGCTCTTCTAAATTTAAAACAAAGACCATCATTTTTTTTAAATAACAAGGTGGCAAACGAGCAAGCGGCCACCTGAAATCGCTAAAATAGCGAAGTGACCGCTGCCCATAGACATCCACAATTTCAAATGCGTTGCCTACATTTAATCGACGGAGGAGGAGACTGACACTGACAGATAATATTGGATCTTCCTATGCGTATCCTTCTCCGTCAAGTCCACTTCCCCTTCCCATCCTTTCCTTGTAAGATAAGGGTGGAAAGGGAAAGAGGACTCATCAAACGAAACGCGGAATGAATTTCGCTTCACGCCTGTCTTCTGTGTGATCGTGGTATTACACCGGGCGAGCCGGCCGATTCGTGCGAAGATGTTAAAGCGGGCTCTACCACTGTTAAAGAGGTCATAAAATAATATTTTTTAAATATAAGAAAGCAATACGTTATTAAAAATTGACATTTTTCAGTAGTGTAGAAAATATTGATGACATTAGCTAACGTTAGCATAATGAGATATTGGCAAATTATTGCATATAACAAAGCAATAGTCGTAAGAACATAACAAGAGTATTAAACAAGCATTATGTCGACGATACAATGAACTCAGCTTCGATCCCTGATCTCATATATTGAGCTCGACAGAGGACGTGTGTTAACTCATTGTTATCAGTTATTAATTGCGAAGTTGTTCAAACACGGCTCGTCCGCTGCGCACCAGACTTCAGGGATGGCTATAGATTATGAAATTGATTAGATTGTCTATTATAAGCTAATTTCTAGAAATATTAACACATTCTAGAATTTATATCGATTCTTTATAAATTTCATTCGATTGACATTTATCGAATTGTTAGTTATTAAGTCAAAACAAAAACACGTTCACACACATATTTTACTGTTTTTACAAGCTTTTATTTAACTTCACTTTTGTATGTATGTTTGTATGTTTACAAATCTTGCAAGTAATATTTGAACCACTTCCAATAGACCGATTGAGCTGAAACTTGGTATACCTACGTAACGTGGATGACAATACAATAATATAGTACCATGGGGCCGGTCTGATGATGAGGTTGGAAGGTGACCATAGAAACTTCGGTTCTTGTGGACCGATTGAGCTGAAATTTGGTATTTCTTCTTAACTTCGGTAACAATACAATAATAAAAGCTTATTTTTATTCATTTTAAGAAGATAATTTTATAATATTCAAGTGGTCAAAATTTAGGCTGAAATATTGATAATAAGCTTTAATGTAGAACAGATGTAATAAAACAGAAAAGAAGATGGAAGGGAAGGGAAGGAGGAAAATTTAAAAAAAAAAGAAGAGCCGTAGGCAAATAGCAGAGATTGGTCATGGTTGTGGTTGCAATAGGAAGGCATCCAAATCCCTTTCCTTGTGAGTTTAGGAGAACACATTAATTGCATACCAAATGAGTTTATCTTCATATTTGAAATGTAAATGATTGCTCCATATAACGGATGTGGAATACTCAGCCCTATCAAAGAAGCTTAACGTTTAATAATAATGGCCAATTGTTATAACAAACATGATCGGTGTGCCGCAGTCTCGCGCGGTGCTTCGCTCAACATGGACGTCCGCATTATCATCCTCTCTTTGTGCTTCCTCTTCGTACAATCTGATTTTGTCATCAAAAAGAACTGCAAGGATGGTAAGAATTCATAATTTATAATTTGATTTGTATATATATAGGTGATTAAACTTCTGTATCGTTAAGTATTTGCTCGTTGAAATTGCTGACCCCAAATTCTATTCTCCCCTTATGCCAATTATCCTTAACCTAATTGCATAATCGACATTTCGACAAATGCTCGCACTGATTTAGGTTACAGTGTAGTCAGAATTTACAAAAAGATAGACATTAGATACATCTTGTGACAAAAGATTAATTTAACAAGAAAGAAAAGACCGAGCTATGTAAAAAAAGAGGTCACTAACTCTTTTCCACTTATTTGAATAACCTTATTAAAATGAAAGAGTGATCCACAATTGCCTTCAATAGAGAATTCAATGGAAACTGAACAATCACACCAACTATTGGGAATAATCCAATCTATACTAGTATTGTTTCTTTTCATAGACATAAACAATATTTGATATTAAACTGAAATTAGTAATAACTAAAGAGAATACATAATAACTGGAGAATACTCCAGTGGACGGAACAAGCGTATTTGTTTTTTTTGTGACTGGATAGACACTGTTTGCCTAGAGGCATTTACAGCTACACCGGGCCTGAGGTGGCCGAGCGAAGATGGCGCTTAGTCCAAACCTCCTTTAAGAGTAAACTCGAGAGCTCCCTCAGAAACCTCGGCACGGGTCATTACTTCGTTAATATTACCGGAATGGGAGCGTACATATTTCTACGAGTATGTTACGTATAAAATAGAACAGTTGAACAGCCATAGAAGCGGTAGTCATTATGAATTAAGAAAATAAACCAATAAGCTTAACTTCTTTATGATATACGGAATTTTAATCTATTTAAAGCATAAAATCAGTTTTTTTTTAATTTCTCAAAATATAGAAAAACAATTAAGACAGACGTTACAGTCTAACAATGACGCAGTATTTAATTAGGTGCATTTTCAAGGCTAAGAAGCAATGTGTTTGTAGTGGTAGTTAATTAAAATAAAGGCTTAAGTTACTTATATAATTCCTGATTAAAATGTTACACTCCTGCTCGAAGTGTTGATATTCCTTCATGTTTTGTTGCAGTGGACACAGCGATGTGCAGCATCCATAACGTGGCAGTGGACCCCTGCCCCCGCGGCCCGCGCCTCTGCGTCGTCAAACCTGACAAGGCGTACTCCGTCAATGTTGACTTCACACCACGTAAGACGCAAAATTTCTAGCATATTTTAATTAAATTTGAATTTTGAAAACAGCGCCCTCTAACGTAATCGATTTTAAATCTATATGCTAAAATACTACAGCGCGAGCAAAAATAAAGGGTCGGTTAAGAAAGTTAGTTAAGAAGAAATATCTCGGAAGATAAAGACGCTAGCTAACTGAAATAAATTGTGCGATAGACAATTGAATATCCTTAAAATATATTTTTTTTATTTATATTTCATTTAAAAAAACATAAATTTAAACGAAAACGGATATTTTACGTAAACTTGGATAATACAGTATTTTTATTTAGATTTTAGTAATTAGTGTTGTGTCTTACCGACTTAAGCGACCCTTTATTTTTGCTCACGGCTGTAGCTAGTATTAGGAATAGGTTTATACATTTTAAATATTATTATATTTCGTATTCATGTTAAGGTTCATTGACGTATTTATATCTCAGTTTGCGAAGACAATGTCTATTTTTAACCTAACAATTATAATTGTAGAACAGATAATGACTTCATATTGCGAATTACTAATAAACAAGATTACTTGAGGTGAATATCATTGTTTTGATAGAAATTAAATGCAAAATATATAAATATTATTGTTAATAACCTTATCTATACATATAATAAAATTTGAGTGTCTGTTTGTAATATTGAAATAACCGTTTTTTACTACATGTACTAATAACTAAACTAACTAAATACTAATGTATATGGATATATATACGGTGCATACACCAAAATAACATTTTTTACAATTTTTGTCTGTCTGTATGTCTGTCTGTTTGTTCCGGCTAATCTCTGGAATGGCTGGACCGATTTTGACGGGACTTTTTTGGCAGATAGCTGATGTAATAAGGAGTAACTAAGGCTAAGTTTATTTTAGAAAAAATCTTTTATTTTAGAAAAAAAATGCGCGGACGAAGTCGCGGGCGACAGCTAGTACACTAATAAAGCAAATTCTACTTTAATTCTTCTCACTGGACAATAGGTAAAAAAAATCCTTACAACCATTTAAAATATATCATCTTTTCCCAGATTTTCCTGCAAACAATATAAAGCTAGCTCTATACAGCGATGACAAAAAAACCAACACGTATGACACTGTCATAAAAACACCGGAGGAGGTCTGCGGACTAGTCAACTGCCCTCTGGAGGCAGAAGAGAGGAAGAACTTTGACGTACACTTCACTCTGGGCAAGATGTTACCGGTAGGTGAAAACTAAACTTAAGAAAAAAACTAGTATTTTAATATTTGAAGACGCTAAACTCAGAAACAACGTATCAGATCTGATAAAATCTTTTTGATTTAAATAACATAATTATTAATGAAGGACATAGAATATTAAATTTCACATTTTTTTTTTATTCTGTAAGATGGTAAACAAGCAAGCGCACACCTAAATTCGATTCGATGAAATCAAAATAGTGAAGCGACCGTTGTCACATCCGCAGTTGCAAATGCGTTGCCTACCTTTAATCAACGGACGAGGAGACGCACAGAAAGAGAATATTTCCTCTTCCTATACGTCCTCTTTTCCATCAAGTCCATTCCCATCATCTTTTCTATATAAGCAAAAGGAAAAGAACGGCAAAAGGACCAAAATTATGCCTTTGGCACTCACATCAGACAAAACGCTAAATGACTTCCCCATGACGACAGTCTTCTGCTTGGTCGTGGTATTGCGGTGGGCGAGCCTATTCGTGCTTCAGATGTTGTTGCTGTCTACCACTGTTATGACCCTTGACATACTAAGCTCGCCCGGTGTAATACCACGACCACACAGAAGACAGGCGTGAAAAGGAAGTCATTCCGCATTTCGTCTGATGAGTGTGGTGCCGGAGGCCTAATTATAATCCTCTTTCCCTTCCCATACTTTTTTATAAGGATAGGATGGGAAGGAAAAGTGGATTTAATAGAGGAGGATACGCAAAGGAAGGGGATATTCTCTTTTTGTGTGTATCCTTGTCTGTCAATCAAAGGTAGGCAACGCATCTGTAATAGCGGATGTCTATGGGCAGCGGTCGCTTCGATATTTTAGCGTATTCAGGTCGCCGCTTGCTCGTTTACCCCGTTATAATATTAAAAAAAAATATTTTTGACTTTCGAATTTAATATGTACATTTATCCGACGATCTTACGAGGAAATTCAAAGATATGTGTGAAGTCAACCGGGTTGCATGCGCGTCAATGCGGGTTACATTGTGCCAGCGTGGTTGATTAAGGCCTAGTCACCCCTAATTTGGGGTAGACTCCGAGCCCCTCAATGGAGACATATGAAGCTGATGATGATTAATATATACTTATATCCTGGGATGCTACGTCGGGCAATCTTCTTGTTGTGTACCGTGGGCGCCAGCCGGCGGCCGCTACGTATTACCTAAGTGGCCGCTAGTTAGTGGCGAATACATAACCCTGTCTTTCCCCCAAGAGGCAGGGTATCTTTCGAAGATATACAATCGATACCAAAAAAGTACCGATTTCCTAAAATGTTGCTTTTTTTTCTTTCAGGGCAAATTCCCGATCAAGATGGTTCTTTGGAACGAGGACAATAAGTCCCAGCAATGTTGTTTCACGTTTAATGTTAAAATAAGGAAATAAATTACGTATTACAACGTATTACAACAAGAAAACTAATTTAATTATAGTTATTGTAAATTTTTATTTAAAAAAATTATGTAACAGAAGCCAGTGTTAAACAAATCAATGAACAAATGTCGTTTGTGCGTTTTCACTGTCTATAAAACAAGGAAATAACAACATCTTACTGTACTATTTTTTTCACAGTGAAAGCCAATGATTAACAATATCTTTTTTATATGAATACAATTCAGGATTTTGTCGTGTATTAATTCAATAACATATCTGTATATTTATAGGGATAATGTAACACTAGTTTTCATTTATGATAAACCACAAAATTAATAAGTAGTTAAGTGTAACACTAATCTAGCTGTTTATAAATAAAGATTATTTCTCGCTATATTTGTGGCTACTTCATTCCTAAATTATGTTTTTTAACTTATAAAACAAAATACTACTTATTTACAAGACGTAACTGTAACACTCAAATTCAACAAAAATAAAGTAAAGAATTACTACGCGAAATTGATACTAAAGGACTTCTTAATAGTATTTTAAACGACTCATTACAATTTATATTAAAAATCATAAGCTTCATAGCCACGTTTACGAATTAACGCCATCTTTCCATTACTAATTAGAGTTAGAATGCAAAGGTTGATTTCGTCTTTATATTGATAGATGGCGCTGCGATTTAAAATTGCAAATTAACGTTTAATTTAAAGATGATATATATTTTATAATAATATTACAAAACATTTTTTACAAAACTTATCATTTGTCTCAGATAACAAGATATATCGTTTTGTGCAGAATACGACGGTTCTGCGGCTCAACCTGCCCTTAGGCTACACGTTACACCGGGGGTGGGCAATCCGGTTATAATAATGAAGTAACGGCCCGAGCTGAGGTTCCCGTTCTAAGTTACTCTTAAACGAGGTTTAGACTAAGCGCTATCTGCGCTCGGCCATCTCAAGCCCGGTTAAGCAGTAAATACCTCTTCAAGGAAAACAGTGACTATCCAGACTACTCTCTGTCCATGTTAATCGATTCAGTTAAGGCACTGTCAAACTCCAAGGCGCCAGCGATGATACCCTGCTGACGCAACGCCTCCCGTACGCGCGCTTTAGACCACAGCATTGAAACCGAAATTCAAGCGACCTTGTACTCTGAGCAGACATATAATTTTTTGAAGTCATGCTTTCGACCACGTCCAACGCTCATTCCATAACAGCCGTCTCCCTGTCCTCCGCACAAGCCCCCGCATGCGCCACGCCAGATCGTGGCGGTGAGGGATTTCTAACACCCCACTTGTGCGGGGGTAATAAAAAATGAGTCTGATTACCTTTAACGCTGTACAATCGTGAAATTTGAATAATTTATTTTGACGTATACAATGTGTATCTGTTTTTTAAACGTTCGTTCAATATTTAATTCCTTGTGATGCCAAGTAATAATTACACAGCGTTCGACAAACAATACAACAATCAATACAAAGCGGATGTTTCGCGAAGTGATGACGCCGAATGCGCTTATTACGCAGTTTTGCCTAAAACCAGGTTACACGATTATTTAGAAACAACTTTTTAAAATAAAGAAATAAATATTTCGTTGCATTCCTCATCAGTCATTCAACTATGGGTCTGTTTATTTTGGCTTTTAAGAAATTAGTGTTATAACAATAAACAGAGTTATCAGTCCAGCAAGTTTAGATTTGTTAAGAGATAATTTCCGAGGATGGTGAGTTTTTTAGGCAGCTTTCACACACGTTTTTAAATAAACTTGCAATCAGATTTTTCCAATCTAATTGAGCTATTTTTCACTTCATGCCTGTATTTTATTAATTTACTCTGTTCCATGTATCCCTTCGAGATGTTTACGTTATTTCAAGCAACATTGTTGCCTTATTGCACTCGCAGACAACGGCGTTCCCAGCAAGTCAGCGCCGTGTTAGCCAACTGACGGTTCAATGGACTGATACAATGCAATTTTCACTAGCCTCTTTGCAATCTTGTGAGAAAACTGATCCTAAGTACGCTCAAATGATCTGTATTATGAACAAATTTAGATTTTAAAGACTATAGCTGGGTAGGGATCACTCTTAAATGTCGTTAGATTATTACTTGCCTCACATCCTTTATTAAGATGACATAGAGAAAATTCTGTCCGTTACAATGGGTGATTTAAAAGAGGAGAAAGCTACTACCCGTCTTCCTAAGATCCCATCAATGGACTCGGAACCGACACAAGTTGAGGACGGACCATATTCAACCATGATGACCCAGCCGGGTTGGCTGGATTCCCAAATGTTTAATTTATTTGTAGACATGTGCTTGTTGCATTACGATGTTTTCCTTCACCGTAAGAACGTCGAGTAAATGTTAAACGCTTCTGAAGTAGGTATTAGATAGCTAGATCTAACGTTTCTTTCTATCTTTTCTTGGAACATCATGTGTATATGGTCTAGATATATAAAATGAGTGACTTTATACTTTGATTTATAAAAATTTTACACTAGTATACAAATTCAGTAAATTAGTTAAGCATTCGAGCCTGCCATAGTAAGAACTGTGTGATAGGCACCGGCGCCTTTCCTTTACAATATACATACATAGTTAGCAAATTAATGTGTTATGTATAGTACGGTATGCTGTATTTGTGTCTGTCTGTTGATACAAGCGTAATATGCGTAATTATGTGTGTGTTTTTTTTTTGAGTCTGGTGTGTCGGGCGCAGGCTGATTTGTGTTCACCTACCCTATGGTTACAAATAGGAATGGGTGTGTGTGCACGCGTGCGTGTGTATGTGTGTCTGTTATAGTGTATCGTAGTGACATATTTTTCCTTTGTATTCGTCTCATAATGTATAACTATAAGGCCAAAGTTAGTGTTCGGTTTCTTCGTAATTAAGAACATTGTTGACCTATCGTGTCAGTGAAACAAGAATTTGATAAGCAAAAATTTATTCGCAAAAAAACAAAACAAACAGCTCGAGAAAAAACAAACCACAAGCGAACGAAAGTAAAAACTCGTACAAGAGAATATAACCTGAGTGTACAGAAAAAAACAACAGTTGAAATGAACAAAAAAAACTTATGCCCGTTGATTGTAAGCCAATTGTAAATTAACTAATTGAAAGTGTTTTTTTCGAATTCAATTCCGATGTGAACTTTATTAATTTTATTGAAATCGGAAATATATATTTTTTACGACGTATAAATAAAACCCTTTCACTTCTCACACTCTTTATTAACCTTTCTCGTAAATCAATCATATTTTGCAAAGACAACATTTTTCTTAACTCTTAAATGTCGGATAACTGAATCAAATAAATAACCCCCATACTACTATTAGCTTCGACGTTATTAACTATATTTTTACAGTGGTAGAGCCTGCTTTAACAGCTTCGCACGAACGGGCCGGCTCGCCCGGTGCACCGGTTGAAATACCACGACCACATAGAACACAGGCATCAAGTGGAAGCTATTCCGCGTTTCTTCTGATGAGTGTGGAGGAGGAATTTTAGTCCACTTTCCTATCCCACCCTTATCTTAGGAGAAAAGGATGGGAAGGGGTAAGTGACTTGACAGGGGGGGATACGCAAAGGAAGAGGAAATATTCTCTTTCAGTGCATCTACTCCTCCGTCGATTAAAGGTAGGTAACGCATCTGCAATTGCGGATATCTATGGGCAGCGGTCACTTCGCTATTTCAGCCGCTTGCTCGTTTGCCACATTGTAATATATAAAAAAATACTAACACATTGTAATGATAGTTGCCATAAATTGTATTGACCTCGAAATATAACAAGTGTGAAAGTA
The DNA here is from genome assembly GCA_011763625.2 of Papilio bianor. Classification (NCBI taxonomy): domain Eukaryota; kingdom Metazoa; phylum Arthropoda; class Insecta; order Lepidoptera; family Papilionidae; genus Papilio; species Papilio bianor. The sequence goes on from JAAOEG020000006.1 coordinate 8,109,425, forward strand.
TTTGGAAGGTGGCAGAGCAGACAAAATAATTGCTGATGGCGCGATAACGAGCGATGATAACAAAGCAATGGAAAGCAACGATGTGATTAGCGCTTGTATTGAAGAACAACTTGTTAACCCTCATTTGCACGAGCGTTTTTTTAACGCTCACGCTCATACGACGCTTTAAATCACACTTTGTTCATCCAGCGCTTAAAATCCTACACAGCGTGATAAAGGCACTGTATTAGGAACAATTACCGAATTAACAAGAGTGACGCATCAACCCGAAGTGGGTCTTGGCCTCCGACAACTAACGTCTCCACTTTTCCCGATCCCGCCCCATCCCAGCAGCTAGCGTCTGTTTTTCCGTCCAAATATGATGTTGGGACCTTCACAAGTAGAGTGATTAGGCACTTATTATACTACCTAGCGTACCATCTTTCGACCAAATCTTTACCAACATCAGGTGGAATCGTGGTCAAGCGTTGGCTTATCAAATGTAAAAAAATAAATCCCTACCCAGTCCAGGATTTGCAGCTCCCGCAGATCTTGAATCACCTCATCTTTCCAGCGAATCTTGGAACGACCAACTGGACGCCGACTCCGCTGTCCCAAGTATGCACGTTTAACACTTCGGACATCACTCATTCTCTCTAGGTGGCGGCGTCAGCGAAGTCTGTGCGTTTTTGATGTTGAAGTTGTTGGGCTCGGCCATCAATCCATAAAGGCCATTAATCTTTAAAACTACGCAACGGATTTTGATGCGTTTTTTTAATATATAGAGTGATTGAAGAAGAAGGTTCATATACATATATGTATATATGTAAAATAACATCTATTAAAATAATGGAGAAATACTGTTATGTGGCCGCTAGTAGCATATAAAATTCATCTGAGTAGGGACCTATATACTCGAAATATCGAATAGATTCAGTAATGGATAAAAAGGTAAGTCGAATGATATTTTAAGTCGATTAATTTGATTGATTCTTTAATAATTCTATTTCTCACGTCGACTATCTGTTTTTGTGCTGTTGTAATATTCCCAATGACACTTCAGGGAAGAAAAGGAATCGAATGACATCTGGTAAAAATCGATTCAGTTGTTTAGGCAATAATCAAATTTACATGCAAACAAACTAACATACGCGCAAAATTTTATCCTCTTTGCCAGTCTGATTCGGGCGATTCGTTCGTATTTTCATTGAATTAACAATACAAGTTTGTCGAGTGATACATAATACCTCTTAGAATTTGTACAGCATACTTGAATAAGGAAATTTTCCAATACAAAGTTGTCGGTGACCAGGAAGTCCGTTTACACATACTTTGACAAGCCAATTTAACGAAGCTACATACCCCTGTGGACTGGCCACACGCGGCTGTGTGTGTCAGTCAGTGCTTCCTGTCTGTCCGTTGCACGAGCTATTTGTGTATACGGTTCTCAACTAGTGTGGGGCTGCTACTTTCGCGGGCGTTTGCAAAAATTGATATTAGAATAATAGACAACTTCTCAATTTATCTATCACGCAATAAATTACTAATTAAAACAAATGCAAAAATATGGCACATATTGTTAATTACATGCCCGCGACTTAAAAAATCATAATTAAAAGAAAATATACCATGTATCTTCCGGGGCACTACACTATGTATCTTGCGAACAGTGTAAGATTTTTTCAAACCAAAATAAAAAAAATCTAATTTTTTTTTTAAAATCTACTTTTTATTTATTATTAGACATGGGAGCAAACGAGTGTCGAGAACAACGAGGTAATAGACATCCACAAGGCCAGAGGAAATGTGACAAAATTCGCTCTCAATCTGGGCCCACCTCGACTCTAAGGCAATGAAACCGGGATAAAGCATGAAAGACCGGATCCAGGTATTTGTGGTATGCGGAGTGAATGACCTACCCCGCCCTGTGTCCAGCCTAGGCCTTTCTCCGGCTTAGCTAAGCACTAACCGCTTTAAGTACTAACTAAACACTTAAAATGCTTGCACTCTGTACGCAGTTGCGTTATGTTCTTACGCTATGTATGAGTACATTCTAATCTAATTCTATCATTTTATACGGAAATAAAAACAAACTTACATACGTGATAAAAAGTTACCCTTTTTTATGTCAATAATAATCAACAATCGACTTCTTACACATCTTTGTAGTCTGTTCCAAACAGAAGAGAAGCTGCTATATTGTGATATCATAGCTCTCAAATTGTAAAAGTCAGATTGTTTCAGAATGTTTCAGATTGATAGATATTTTAAAAAGTATATTTATTTTATACTAGCTGTCACCCGCGACTCCGTCCGCGCGTTCTTTTTCTAACATAAACGTAGCCTAAGTTACCTACTCCTTATTACATCAGCTACCTGCCAATAAAAGTCCCGTCAAAATCAGTCTAGCCATTTCAGAGATTAGCCGGAACTAACAGACAGACAAAATTAGTTAAACAAATTATTTTGGTGTATGTACCATATTCATATATATGCATATACATATAGTGAAAGACGGTTATTTCAATATTACAAACAGAGACTCCAATTTAATTATATGTTTATATTTTATATATATATTTTTGAAATCGCCAATTTTAAAAAGATAATTTTTGTTGCAATATTTTTCGATTTTTGACAGATGAATTTGACACGCACTTTCTTTGGAGATTGGCAGTATGGTACTTAGCGCCTGTGCCTCTTCTTTTCTCATGCTACTAATGAAGTTAATCGTATCTCAACATCAGCACACATTCATCACTTTCTCGCTCCTCCGTTCGTTCAATTCTCTTTAACTTTCATTAGATCTTATTACTTCTTAAATTACACTCTCACTTATAATTAAACAGTTGATCACTATAAGTATTACTAAGTAAGCCTCGCATAGTTTAAAAGTGTATAACAAACGCCAATACGATCAACATTAATATATAGATTCACGTAATGAGACATTTTCGATTCAAGATCAATTTCAAATAGTTTGTTATTGTTTTACAAATTCCTATTTTAACACGTGTGTTAATTTTTATTAAAATAAATAAAATAAATGTATATATTCAATATATTTTTTCTTATTGACAATCAACTTCAAACATTAACAAAAGCAATTTAAAATAAACAAACTGAGTCATGGCAATCGTTTGTTTATTTTAATACAAAACTAAAATATTGTATTGTGACATTCTCCAATAAAATTAATCACAATCCAGTTTAACTTGATATCGTCTTTGATTACGACACAAATACGTTTTGTTCTACAAATTTAGGCCTCAAACATCCCACCAGTCGTGACTCAGTTACATTCCGCATCGGGGCACTTCGACCCCCGCAAAAGGACGACAAAGGCCGGCCTAGGAACGGTCGGATATGGCCTGACAAGCCAGTTACGAACTGGTTCTAAATATCCTTCGTATAATTAACAACGTCTACAGTTAGATAAATTGCGTAAGCGATACGAAATAGGAAACGATTGTATCGAAAATTAATTGATTTTTTAAAAATCAGATCGTGGGATCTTTTATTTGGAAATCCGTCTTGATAGGTTCCAGTGTGTGTAATTTTTTTAAGTGATATTTTAAAAACGAAGTCTATGCCCCACTGTTAAGTAAGGAAGATTATTTATGTAAAATTATTAATTTTAATCTACATAGCATTTTTCGAACAAACATGACAGGTGAAGTTGCACAAGACACAACCAAAAAGATGGATGGAATTTAAACATACGTAATACAGAAAATGGCAGATGCTACAACCACAAAAAATTCAGAGAAACAAGGTGGTCAATTATTTTTAGACCATCGCACGAGACAACAAAAAGTTGCAGGTAATACATTCCGAAACATTAAACTCAATGCTGGAACATCGGTCCACTAAAATTACATTATGAAAATGTTTCGAATGAAGGGTCCCGTGAAACTGACAATACTAAGTGAATATATGCCTATCAAGAAAAGCAAAGTTAAGTGGTGAAATTGGCATAAAACAGTTCATAGACTGCTTATAATAAGACGCAGAAATATTATGAAAAGACATGTTACCAGCCTACGGTACCCTAATAAAAGATGTTCAGTACCAGGCATTTCGGTTGCAACCTTCCGGCGATGGTCGACAGATGGCGTGCTCTATAAGGACCTGTGTAACTACGAACATAATCTACTAATAAGGGATAACATTGAGTCGCCTAAAAAACCTTGCGTTTGAACGTAATGGTACTACCTTGGTTGAACTATTGAGGCCTTTTACGAACATTATAATGATTAGAATTTAGCACATTAGAATTTATGAAACAATAAATTTACGTAGGTATAGATGTATGCTAATCATATCTGTTCCGGCTCAACAATTCAGATCACATAGACTTGAGATTTGCGACTCTAAAACTAAATTGGCAGCTCACGGCTCAACGCGACTATGTACATATGTACGAGTATGTGAGCCGACGTTTCGCGAGCTGTGTGCTCACTCGCACTTTGCAGCTCAAAATGCTAATCATAACTATACAGATCCAAATTAAGCTGATCTGTGAGCTGATCACATATCTGATTCACATGCGAACCGTGAGCTAATCTGCGGGTCAGTTTTAGTTTATTTTCCCATGGCTACGAAGGTGACATAATATTGATGTGAATTATATTTATTTTTAAATTTGTAATCATCGTTTTTAAAGAATTGTTTCTAAAGAATTGTACACATGTTTACATTGAATAGAAATGAATAACTATTTTAATATTGCCTGCAGTACCTTGTTAAACTTTCATTGTGAATACGCGCTTAGAATGTATATTAACTTATGTTATTCGTGAGACAAAGGCTACGTGATTAATTATAATATAGATTTCAACTTTCAAATGGAAATCGACGTTTAATTATGTTTGGGCAGTCATTGATAAACTTTATGTAACAAGCCATTCATTTGATATAACAATTTATTTTCTTAATCGAATCCTAAAAAAAATCAACTTTATCATTTCATTGTTGATCAACGACATTTGTAACATAGGTAGACTATAACCTTTGCTCGCGACTCCGTCCACGCGGAATGAAAAGAAAACTTATTAAGTAGCCAATGTGTGCCAAATTTAATCGTAATCCGTCGAGCCGTTCTGGATATACTTTCAAAGACACATCCATCCATACATACATCTAAACTTAGGAATTTTAACAGTGGTAGAGTCCGCTTTAACATCTTCGCACAAATTGGCCGGCTTGCCCGGTGCAATAACCATGACCACACAAAAGACAGGCGTGAAGTGGGAGCAGTTCCTCGTTTCGACTGATGAGTGTGCGTCCCGGAGGCCTATTACTAGTTCGCTTCCTTTTCTCATCTCTCATCATTTTCTCATAAGAAAAGGATGGGAAGAAGTGGATTTCACGGAGTAGAGGACGCATAGTATGAGGAAATATTTTCTTTCAATGCGTCTCCTCCGCCTCTGGTTAAAGGTAGGCAACGCATCTGCAATTGCGGATGTCTAAGGGTAGTGGTCACTTCGCTATTTAAGCGATTTCAGATGGTCGCTTGCTCGTTTGCCACCTTGTAATATATGAAAAAATATAAGTAAGTAATTAAATATTTTAATAATAAATTACAGGATATTTGCTAAGTTATATTAATACCTTAATAAGCATTTCAAGTTAACGGTCCGGCCACTTACTTAGTTTTAACTTGAGGTAAAACGGTACCGCACTGGTCACTCGTATGCCTTGACCCTTCCCGCCCTTCGGAGGTGACAGCGTGTTGTATACTTATCCTAATAGACAATACCTACCAATTAATTAAATCGTTCTGAGTCAAGCATTTATACTTGTAAGATATTATCATCCTAACTTAACATGTCCTGGCACAACACTTTATAAAAACAAAAAGCTATCACCATTTTTAGGTCCTTTGTACACACGGCAACGTCCCAGCCCAGTAGTAGTTGCAGAGGATATTGCAGTTTCTAAGCGACTTATGCAATGCATTGTATTCGATATTTTGGTTTTTAGTCACCAAAATCAATAGCTCGCAACGTGTATCAAGAGCCCATAGACAATGTAACATTCGATTAGCGATATCGCTAGTAGAATCGACACAATGTGTCATGTAACATATCGAAAGATATTGTCAGTTCCAAACATTTTTGGAATGCATTTTGTCTAAGGGTAGATCATTGTGATAAACGTCGCTTTGATTTTAAAATGGCGGAACAAATATATGCAGATAAGGTTTGTAAATACGTCAACCGTCTTGCCTGTATGCTTTCACTGAGAGAAAGATGTTAGATGTTAGATTCGAAGACTTCCTTTAAGTACAAGAGGGTTTAAGAGTAACGGGAATTAATTTAACTGAAAATTGTAGGAGAAATATTTCTCTATACGAATGTCCCTTCACTCTGGCCTTTTGAGAACTCTTTAGAAGACGTACATTAGCGAAGCAATCGAAGATAACCGCATTCTGTTTTGACATTGCTGCATAAATGGCATAGCAATATTCGTATTAACAAAACTACGTCTCGCCCGCAGCGTTCATTTTGCAATGTTAAGGCTAATGCAAAAGGAATTTGAAAGAATAATTACTTGCGAAACACTAACAGAGTCGAATTAAAATTTCGAGAATAAAAATATTCATTATAAAAAGTGCAGCATGTCTAGATATCTCTGAAATTATTTCTAAAATTGTTTTTATTATTAAACTAGCTGTCGCCCGCGACTGCGTCCGCACGTTCTTTTTTAAAATAAACGTAGCCTAAGTTACTCTTTATTACATTAGCTACCTGCCAATAAAAGTCCCGCCAAAATCGGGTCGGCCATTTCAGAGATTAGCCGGAATAAACAGACAGACGGACAAAAATTTTAAAAAATGTTATTTTGGTGTATGTACATGTAGTAAAAAACGGTTATTTCAATATTGCAAACAGACACTCCAATTTTATTATTATATATAATATGTATAGATGATCATAATATTTCCTTGCTGTAGACACGGACTTACACGTCGCTACAATATCAAAGAGCCGTAGATAAGAAAGTTAGAAATAATATATAATTGAATAGTTAACTCTTTGATGGATCGACTCGTTATTAGTTAACCCTCCCACCGCTGCCGCCGCCGCCGCTGGCTACGAGATAAAAGCTTCGTAGAAACAATTAAATGTACTTTGAATAATAGCATTCGTCATATAATTAGGCGTACACCGTTCTTAATTTTTTCTTAATATTTTAATTTTATAAGTTCTCTTTCACACAAAAAAACATTCCCCGTCAAATTACCTATGAAAAATTCAAATTAATTAATTATGGATGGGGAATTTTAGATAGATAGGATGGATTTTTGTTAGAAAATATCTTCAGAACGGCTCAACGAATCTCGCTAAAATTTGGTACAGACATTGAACATAGTCTGGAAAGTTTTTTTAAAATTCACCCAGACTGGGTCGCGGGCAAAAGCTTGTAAATATATATTTTATTACTACTTATTATACTATATATTAAATTAAGATATTTTGCTCTGGGCTCTATCCAACGAGTTTGTTTGAGTTGAGTTGTTTATCGAGCGAGTTTTGGATATCACATGAGAAAATCCCTGTCCTCTAAACGAGGCATACGGGAAGCCAGAAGAAATCCAACACTTGCTGATAGAGTGTAAGAGCGTGCGTACCGCGAGATGCGTTTTCAAGATCTGAAACTCAACTCTGCTGATTTTGGCCACATTTTTAATTTACATCTGATAAGACGTTAGACGCGGTTGTACGATTTAGCCAGCTCCTTTCTTAAACCTAAAGGCACTGCGGGATTGACATGTTCTTTACGGACAAAACAATGGTACAGTTTAACAGTGATCGACGCCAGCAACAACAGCATCTGTTGCACGAATTGGCTCGCCCGGTGTAATACCACGACCACACAGAAGACAGACGTCAAGTGGAAGTAATTCCGCGTTTCGTCTGATAAGTGTGGTGCCGGAGGCCTAATTGTAATCCTCTTTCCCTTCCCCCACTTTTCTAATGAGGAAAGGATGAGAAGGGTAAGTGGATGTCACGGAGGAGAGGACGCATAGGAAGAGGAAATATTGTCTTTCAGTGCGTCTCCTCCTCCGTCGATTAAAGGTAGGCAACGCATCTGCAATTGCGGATGTCTATGAGCAGCGGTCACTTCGCTATTTCAGCGATTAGAGGTGGCCGCTTGCTCGTTTGCCACGTTGTAATATAAAAAAAGTGTTTAGTAGCCGAAATCTACGGTAGGTACATACCTAACACGAGTAATTCTGTTCTAACGATTCTATTCCAAACAGTTCTTTTGATGGCAGTACGCATATACCACGACTAACTCATATTGGTGCTTATAAATTATAATGAAGCAACTTTTACTTTCGTATGTGGAACTAGGCGTGGTGCGTACGCCATGTATGAGGTTGCGAAAACTTGGTACTTGTTATGAACTTAGAAATCAAGTTGTTACAAAAACTTGGCCTTTCAATTGCAAGCGTGGCCATTAAATGGGTACGTTTATGTACTTATATTTTTATATAAATGTACTTTATACATAATTTACAACTATGTAATCTCACGCTGTTACTAGTGCAATACTTTGACTTTAAATTATACTGAACTCACTATACTGGACTATATATAAATTAATAACGCAATACGACTATCAGCAAGAGAGGTCTTGTCACTATACTTTTCGGGAATCCAAGTGTGTCACATCCCTATCAACCTTATATAATACTAGCTGTGGCTCGCGACTCCGTCCGTGCGTTCTTTTTCTAAAATAAAAGATTTTTTCTAAAATAAATGTAAAATAAACCTAAGTTACTCCTTATTACATCAGCTACCTGCCAATAAAAGTCCCGTCAAAATCGGTTAGCCATTTCAGAGATTAGCCGTCACAAACAGACAAACGGTCAGACAGACAAAAATGTAGTAAAAAACGGTTTTTTATTATATGTATAGATAAGTCAATAAAGCAACAATATCCATGTTATTCTGCTTTACCCTTGCATTTTGGACACACCGGAAATGAGGGCGACAACAATTAACAATAAAAATTGGGCAATTATAATTAAATTCTTAATTTCTTGACTTGTTCTACTTCCTACTAATAAGTATTATAAACGCGAAAGTTTGTAAGACTGTATGGATGTATATAACTCTTTCATGCAAAACTACTGAATAGATTTGGATCAAAATTTACAATAATATTCCCCATACAATAAAAGTCCCAAATATAGACTCTAGACAGCATCTGGAGTAATAAAAATCTATGAATCATTATTTTTTATTTCGAAATACATACGTTCTATCAATTAAATGTTATCTTTAGGTATAATATGTGTTATATGTTTAACAATATCCTACATGTAAGTCAATAATCATATCTAAAGAGACTGTAAACAAATCAGATATTCTAGAACTACTTTATCTTACGTAAAGGTTGTACAAGATCCATTTTTATTTTGCCACAACCACAAGCCAGATTCAATGGATAATATGTTATTTATATATAACTAAAACAAGACATTGTTATCTAAACATATAATAAAATCGGAGTGTCTGTAATATTGAAATAACCGTTTTTTACTACATGTATATGAATATATATACGGTTCATACACCAAAATAACATTTTTTACAATTTTTGTCTGTCTGTCTGTTTGTTCCGGCTAATCTATGAAATGGCTGGACCGATTTTGACGAGACTTTTATTGGTAGGTGGCTGATGTAATAAGGAGTAACTTAGGATACATTTATTTTAGAAAAATAACGCGCGGACGGAGTCGCGGGCGACAGCTATTATAAGATAAGATTATAAGCTAGATTATATTTTGCTTTTGAAGATGTTCCAAAACCAGCTTAAGATGGCATCCTTTAATTGAACATTAAAATAATGGACATAACAGCTGACAAGTAAACTACAGCAAGGTGAAGTCGGCTGAAATTCTTAACAGCAAAACGCTGTTTTTGATGTCATCTGCTGCTAACATCTGTTAAAATTACCAACAGTTTTATTTTATTAATAAAAAAGGAACACATTTTTTGAAAATGCTTATTAACCCTTGAGGTACTATCTGCAAATAAAACCGATTTAAGTAATTATATTTGTATCACAATCAACAATTAATCGGCAATTTCATTCAATTTACGGTAAACTTCTATAAAATTCACAATTAGATTTTCGTCCAGCTTAATAAGTCCTTATGAAACAAGGATAGATTGCGTAAGCCGATTTTTTTTTGTTGACGGTGGCGTAATACACCAGAGTCGAAAGTTGACTGAAGATTAAAAAGTATTGTCATATTGTTTCCACATTGTTTGAAATTGTTGAGTAGTGTAAAATATGTTTAGTAATGCAAATGCTTGCTAACTTATGCTGACCTTACTGCATCGACAGGTAGGAGTAGTGCCACCTGCCGTCGCGCGCCCGCGCAGCGCTAGTGTCGCGCAAACCGTCGCCGTCATCGCACGGTTTGAATTTATTATCGACGCGACGTACCGTATTATCTCCACTCAAAACTTCTCACGCAAAACAATTCGATGTAATGACAATTTGTGAAGTGAGAAATAAGTGTGTGATGTTAAAATTAGTGATTTAAGTGCAATACCGTGGTTTTCTCGAGATTTTGTCAAACAAATCTCGCAGCAACAATTTTAACGGAACCGATCGTGTTGGATTATTTCTGTTCTTCGGTAAGTTTTCTATGGTGTTTCTAGTTCTATGGTGACCTTTAACGGTATGCGACGAGTTTGAAATCCGTTAAAATAACAAGATATGTCGTTAGATGATGTCGCAAGGCCTCCGTGACCTTTATGATAACTAGATTCTTGTAGTTATCTGCATTACCTGTCCTTAAAATAAAAAAATACAAATATAGATACTCGCGAATAGTTGCCCATCCACGCTTCGCGCCGATGGATATTAAACATTTAAAAAAAACTTGAAATATATATGCTACTTAGGTAAAATGTAGCGTGCAATCGATAAAAAAAATTAAACACACATAATATTGTCCTTGAAAATTTAGATTTTTTATGTTTTTAAACTAATAAATGTATAGTAAACAACTTAAAAGTACGTGTGTACTTGTATACTCTAGAACTCTGGAATAGGTAAATAATTTAACCAAAATATTTAAATCATAGAATTTGTCAGCGTAAAAACTTACATTACGAAATTTATTTTGCATTGATTGTCGTAAATGTCCTACGTACAATTAATGAATAACTGGTTTCTTAATTATTATTTTTTTAATTTATTTATGCATATAAAATTACAAAACCAATTAGTCATAGATATCAGAAAACTTTACTCAACTTACCTGAGTAAATGTAAATGTCTAAATATGACTAAAAGCTACAAGGAAATAGTGAACAGGCTACAAAATCATTGCCTAAATTCGATCGAAAGTAGTGATTAATAGTACAGAATATCGATTGTCCGCGACTTCGTCAGCTCGGAAAAAATATCCTATAATATACTTGGCAATCGATCCAGCTGTTCCATAGATTAATTTATTATTATAATGGTACAGGTTTTAAAATGTTTCAGAAACTTTTTAGGTAAAACTGCCGTGGGTTTTCATTATACAAAAGCATGTCGTCGTCACTCTCGTTCTCGTTGAAAAAACCGAGTTAGTAATGTTTTATGGGCTTGTATTAGTTTTGAAAAAAATCTTAACCATTTATTACAACAAGTATTTTAAAATATTTTGTTATTGCTGTAATGTTATTGTACATATAAACTCGTTATTTAATAAGAAATGATTTCGCACTCAAATGGAAAGTATATACAGATTTACATAAATAAAGTAATACATAAATATGATAATATATTTCTACTTTCTTTAAAAATACAATGGCTTATTGTTAATGTATGTATTAAGGCAAAAGATCCGATAAGATATTTTGAAAAATATTGTAGTTGTCCGTTAGATATAAAACAACCCGCAAAACACGCACAAAATTCTATTTTTTTTAGTGTTTGCAATACTTTCGTTTACCTGCGCCCTAAATTTTCGTGCAGGTAACATTCACCCGAGGTCACTGTCCCTACACGGAACACAGTTTATATGTAGACAACGTTTGGGCAAATGTTTGATTAAATGTGCTTAGGGATTTAGAAATGGTTGACGCAAAGTGAAATTGTACAGTCAAATATTTGAACAAATGTGTCAACTACTTTCGTGTAAATAGAGCACGTTACTGTGTATTTATAAAAGAACTATTTTTATGCATTGTTGAGTGCCTTTAAGAACTTAGGCTGTGTTATATTTTTATTTTGCTTAAAACAGCGGTAGCATTTTATATCCCACTAGATCTGACAGGCGTTAGATACATCATAACATTCTAAGGTCTCAACTAAGAAAGATTGACATATAAAAGGCCCAGATTATCCCGTTTTTCGATCAGATTGATTAAATTCTGACAAATTGTGACAATTGAAAGGAGACAGCAATATAGTCTGACAAAAGATTTGGCTGCAGATCTTTGAGTTCTCACGGTCTACGTGTGAACTAGACCATAGTTGTCCGGAGTTGGCCGATAGGTGGAGGTCAAGTCGTTCAGTGAAAGTCGATCGTGTTTATCACCGCATTGTCTTCCGCCATGTAATGAGTATATGCCCACTGGCTATCTAGGTTTATGAAAGTACACATTTACTCTTAATCACTACACTGTTAATTTAAAAATGATGTAGATTGGTGAGAGGTTATTAATAAAAAACAATGAACGTTTATTTAAAATACGAAATACTAAGGATAGAGCTTCGATAACTACAGATCACGAGCTAGTGTTTACCATGAAAAATGACGTCATAAATTAATACGGAAATATCTTTTCCACTTGATTCACATCAATGATTTTTGTCTTTTCCTGTCTAAGCTACGATCAAAAGTTTCGCCTTAGTTCTACCTACATATTTTCCATCTTGCTTTTATTATATAATAAAATATCTGTATGTCCATAGATCTTGTAAAAACGTACATTTTGAGTTTCTCTCAAAGAATTCGGGTAAGGTCAGTCAACGACACTGCACCGCATAGCGTCTGCTAATCCGTGGCAGCGGTAATAAACCACGAACCGGATCCTAAAGCGGTCACATATTTATACCTGTTTTTTTTTCATTATTGCTGCAATATTATACACCTTTGCCTTATATTGCAAAGGAGCTTACCATAACACTTTACCCTTTTTTGTATTGTAAGGTGGTAAACTAAAAAGCAGCCACCAGAATTCGCCGAAATAGCAAAGCCACCACTACCCATAGACACCCGCAATTGCAAACGCTTTGTCTGCCTTAAATAGGTGGAGGTGAAGACGCACAGAAAGTGAATATTTTGCCTTCGTATGCGTCTCCTCCTCCGTCAATTTTACTTCTAATTTCCATCTAAGAAAGAGGACTAAAATTAGAACTTCCGCACCATACTCTTTGGGGAAAACGCGGAATGACTTCCACTTGACGCCTTTCCTCTGTGTGGTCGTGGTATTGCGGTGGGCGAGCCAATTCGTGCAACAGATTGTTGTTGGTGCGTATACCACTATTGAACCTGCCATTTGCTTTCCTTTAAGGAAACTCAAATGTTCTATTAGTCTAGTATTAAAGCAGTAGATACGCAATTAACTTTGGCTTATGACTGTGAGTAGCATACCGGTGATAATTGTTTTTTTTTTGTCAACGTATGTGAATGATTTTATTTCAAGGTAACAAAATACGGACATCGCTTACAATGAAAATGATTTAATTTGTGTTACTAACGTTCTCCATTTTATAACTTACTTATTTGCCGCCGCGCAAAATTAAAACAAAACTTTAGTAGCCTGTGTGTTTAAACTGTTTAAATTTTCGTGAGACATTATTATAATAAAATAAAAACGGCTAACTCACGTATATTAAATCCGGTGTCGGCACCGCGACCGCGAAATAATACCAGTCCCACTCACTCTGAAGAAGAGCCCCCGATGGGCTCGAAACTAGTCGGTGCCGTATTAAATATACGTGACTTAGCCGTTTTTATTTTATTACAGCATATGTGTTCTTTCTATATTCTACATCTGTGCCAAATTTCATAGAGATACGTTGAGCCTCTCTGGAGATACCTTCCCAAAACATCTGCGCATCTAAACAATCTTATTTCTAATATAAGTAAGAACCTTGATATTTTTTATTGATTAATCAAAAACATAGATAACTGATGGACGTTAACATTAAATGGTCGTTTCACTTACTTTATTTGATTACTTCTAATTAATAAAATGTATAAACAACAAAATAATTTTTTTTTCTAACTAAATAAGCAAAACGTATAATCTTCGATTATTAAGAAAAAATATTCTCGGTAATGTATAAAAATATGTGATTATATATGTAAATTCAAAATTATAAAATCATATTTATACGAATTCAGTAAAGCAGGATAAAAAATGTCGCTTAACTTGAACAACGTGCTGTTTCCACAGGAAAAAACACTGATACCGAAATATTTTATTTAAAAAATCACGCAAATATAAATTTCGCAATAGTAGTCGTATTCATATTGAGAAAAAATGTTATGTAAAGCTTAAAGTAAAAAAATTGTAAGTTGTCTCACGAATGCATTCGTTGCATAGGTGTAACGCACGAGTATTGAATTCAAATCAATTTGATACTTTCTACATTATCTTCAGGAATTTGTTCTAACGTAACATTTTTATGTAACTAATCTTTTTTAACACAAAATGATAAAATGCTCCAATTTTAATAATACTGATAAAAATTTCTTATCTCTTTGTAATAGTTTAGTGTGGTGTTTCCGTGTTTTAAACAAAACTAAATTACGTAAATAGTTTTCGATGACGATTTTGTAGATTCCCAGAATATGATTTAATCGTGTTTCTGTTTTCCGTCTTTATTGCAATTTCCTTCAAAATGTTGGCGTTGCATGGACATATGCGAAGAGATATTTACATAAATAAGAAAGTAATGATTGGATAACTACTAAGGCAGAGGAATATCGTAGAAAGTATGGACCAATAGCCATCCACCGTCCATGGCCCCACCGACCCTCAGGTCATACGGACCTTATCGCGGTGTATTTCCTTCATGAGAATTACAAACATTACCAAATAACTGTGCGACCTTTAAAAGTAATCGTAACATCGTTATTTTCACATAAGTTATGTAAAGCAATTCAGTGCTTGAACACTTAATCGGTTTTGAAAGACACGGAATTACTAAGTGAAGGGATTGTTTTGCATAACCTCCTGAATATTATAATATTATAACCTTTTTCATCTAATAAATTTTTATTGCTGTTAAATCTAATTTAATTGATTATACCCTGTCAGTATATTTATTTTTCAAACACCGTGACCCGCGGAAAACAGCTAATTATATGGGATTCTAAGGGACCATACCCACTAAACCTCTTTCTTCCTCCTACACATCGTGGCGAAACCACGGGTACGCTATCACTTTCGTCTGCAGCCTCGCTTATTCCTTCATTTAGTCTTGTAACTAAAATGTATACAACTTCTAGTTTTTTTTTTTAATATAGCTGTCAAACGAACAAGCAGCCATCTGAACGACGCATAGGAAAGGGAATGTTTTTCTGCATCAAACATACGTGACCTTGCCATCCTCTTCTTATAGAAAAGTATGGGAAGGGAAATAGGATTATCAGGCCCCCGTCACCACACTCATCAGATGAAACGCGGAATTACTTCCTCTTCCCCGTCTTCTGTGTGGTCGTTGTATTAAACCGTGCGAGCCGGCCCATTCGTTTAACCGCAATTTGTTGTTGCTGGCTTCTACCATTGTATTTTATTCTTATTTATATTTTTATGTTCTTAAAAGATAATATTTTAACTTTAGATGTACCATCCTATTTGTATTGTGTTTCTGGATATATCTCGTAGATTAAATTATTTAAACTTTCGTGAGACTTAATTATAAATTAATATATAAAACGGCTAAACACTCACGTATTTGTCCGGTGTCGGCTCCGACTAGTTTCGAGCCCATCGGGGGCCCTTCATCAATCAGATATGAATTAGTAGTTTGAGGTTTAAAGGCTTTTAGTTAAGAAATATTCATTATGATTGTTAGAGCAGTTCTCGGCAAGAAGTAGATTTTTAGGGTCCGTAATACACATGAGGTCCTTGGTGTAAATTAAGCTTCTCTAAGGATCTGATCTATGGCGCCTATCGATCTGTAGTATTGGCCTCAGCATGATCTGATGTAACTGTAACGTAAACACATTCCTACGCGAGTGTACTTTCATAGGTATTATGAAAGTACATTCCAGTGGTAAAGTGTTTGCGTTGAATTAATAACAAAATACAAATACACGAGATTTTGATATCGAATGTCCATTGTTATCAATTGTATTACATAGACAATTGCAAATCAAATATTTCCTGTACTTATAATAAAAATATTTATAAATATTTACCACATGCGTTAATATCAGAATATTAATATCACCGTAACTATGCATTTATTGCGTAATACTTATTGCCACACTCGGTCAAGTCGTTAAATTATACTAAACTTGCTGTTGCCCGCGACTCTGTTCGCGCGAAATTAGAAAAATCTTTAGTAAGTATTATAGTATTTGTGTTCTTCTGGACTTTTATCGAGATCCGTTGAGCCGTTATGGAGATACATCCATACATTTAATCTATACATTCGCGATAATGCAATTCGTATGATTAGTAAGATTTGTAAGATTCTACATTTGAAGTAACTTAATTAATAAATTTTTGTATTTCAATGCTTTTAATATTTTTATATACATTGCAATTGCAGATGCGTTGCCTAACTTTAATCTACGGAGGAGACGCACTGAAAGCGAATATTTCTTCTTCCTATGCGTCTAGACCGCCTTAAAAGAAAGGGATAGAATGGGAAGAGGAATAAAATTAGACCTCCGGAACGCACACTCATCAGACGATACGCGGAATGACATCCACTTCACGCCTGTTTTCTTTGAGGTCGTGGTATTTCATCGCGACAGACCAATTCGTGCATCATATTTTGTTGTTGCTGGCGTCTACTGGTAATATAGTAACGGTACTTTCAATTTGCGTGTGTAATTGTGCAAGTGAACAGACGGTGAACGACTGCGCAAATCGTATAATTTTAGAGCGTGTCTGTTCACGTGACTGTTGCAACTAACTGTATTTGGGTAAATAAAACAAATAAGTAGGTTTTTAAATGGTATTTCATTTTTATAACCCGTTGTACTTACAAAGAAGCGAATTTATACTGGTGTTCGAATATAATAATAGGCCAAAATAACATTGGTAATCATGCTCGATACTTATTTTATTAGCCTTGTTAATTCGACTATAACAATCTTTAAACTGTGAAATATGAAAAACTATCACTATTCCATATTCAAATCTGCTTACTTACTCTCTTGGCACAGTAACCCGAAGTGAATCTTGGCCTCCGACACCAGAGATCGCCAGCGGCCTATCCTGCGGCATCTCCTGCCAGTTGTCTGCTTGGAGATGTTGCAGGTCTCGGTCCACGACGTCTCTCCAGCGGTATCTGAGCTGGCCGAATGCGGAAAAATCTGTCTTCAAATCTGCTTACTTCCTTGGAATCAGTTCATCCATTTCGTTTATTATTTCAACTGTATATTGCGACAATGTGTCTCTGCTATTGCGGTCTATTGGCGATAGTAGTTGATAATTGAAAAAGTTTGAAAATCTTTAAGTTAAGTGTTACAGGCCGGCAATGTATCTGCGGTTCGTCTAATGTTGCAGATGTCCAAGTTCGTCGAAGAACACCTCGGTGATGCCGCCGCTCGTATGCCCCCTTTTCTATACGAAAAAAAATTGAGAGTTCTTCTTTAAATTGATTTAGTCTAAGAATACCAGAATTCGTCTGTCTCAGTACAAAGAAAATTTATAAAATCTAGTCATCTGTATAGTAATCTTCATTTATTGCTATATAAATGGAGTGTTTTCTCCCCTTTCTCAATTGAAAGTACGTAATCTATGTATGTTATGTAAATAAGCTATTTACCAAGCAGTATAACTTGCCGGTTCGATTCCCGCGCCGGGCCCCAGCGGCATACACTTTCGCCATCCGCCAAATCTGCACACAAATAGTTATTTTTTTGGGCCATAAAACAAGCGAAGTGTAAAACCTTTTGTAATTTCATTTATCCGATAGTAAAAGATAAGAAAACATCAATTTCTAACCTACCTACATATATCCTAGTCATAAAGAATCTGATAACATCGTTCAAAGAAAAGATTGATTTACTTTTTAGGACGTAAAACTGTAAAGCACCTAGAAGGAGACTTTTTAACTGACACGGTAAACTTCGAAAGATATCCTGCTTCTTCTGAGTAAGAGAGGGTTATATGAGATTTACCATATATTCACTGAAACCCCTTTGGTGGCCACACTCAATTGCGACGGTCCCGGGATCTCTAGTAGCAGTGGTACCTTCTGCACGACAACAAGAAGAAAGGTTCACCTAGCTATCCAATCTAATTGGACATGCTTACACTGGAAACTGTTTGTTAGCATGTTTGAGAGTATTAGCTATAATTAGATGCATGCATGCACAGATCTTGCTATGCGGAGTATGTAAATGACAACGCTCTTGTAGTGGCCAAACATAAGCCAGAACCACAGGATGTAATAAAGACAACAGGTTGCAAGCGTACTGCGGGCCCCACTCATTGAACCACTTTTGAGGCAATCGCATCAATTGATCACTCTCCTTGCCTTGTCTGTGGTCTGTCTATTGTTGCCCTTTGCGATATAAATGTACCATTGTGATTCTAATCCGGCCAATGACTATTAAACCGATAGTATTGTGATATGTTGACAATTCAAATGTTATGAAATAGCATTAGCAGCATTGATTTTGATTACATCGTTTTATAGTCAGCTTACCGTGGATTCTCAATATATAAATTCCTGTACTAAAACGTATTGTTGTGACTGCTTTTTTAAACATTGAGAGAGATGACATTATTTAGTATGGAATTCGGCAATGTAAGCGTAACCAGAAGGAATACTATACAGAAAATGTACTTGTCATTAATTAACTTTATTATAACTTACTAACTTGGGTGAAGTATAAACCGAAACTGTGTCTTCTCCGATAACAAAAATCACCATTTTCCCGATCCCGCGCCGTCTCGACCCAGTCCCGACCTGGAGCTCTCGGAGATATTTCTCCACCTTATCTTTTTAGTAATAAATAACGTTGACATGCATGTTTTTTTTTAATACTATAAGGTGGCCAACTAGCAAGCGGCAATATATAATCGCTGAAATAGCGAAGTGACCGGTGCCCATAGACATCCGCAATTGCAGATGCGTTGCCTGCCTATCGTTAGAGGAGGAGACGCACTGGAAGAGAATACTTTTTCTTCATATGGGAAGCTTTTACATGCAATCCACTTCTCCTTCCCATCCTTATATGAAAAGGGTGGGAAGGGCAACAGGACTGGTATTAGGCCACCGGAACGCACACTCATCAGACGAAACGCGGAATTACTTCCATTTCACGCCTGGCTTCTGTGTAGTCGTGGTATTGGACCGGAGCCGGCCCATTCGCGCGAAGATGTTAAAGCGGGCACTACCACTATTGCATGTTTATTTTTATAACGTTTATTCCAGCTTTAATAAAATTATAATTCATAAGAATCATTAAAATGGATGGGTTTGAGACCTCAAATGTCGAAAGAATAACAATGTTAGCCTTAGTCATAGCATAGCATAGATAGCCATGGCAAAGCCTTAGTTTTTGATGTCAAATCATCGTATTTAAAATGATTATAGCTTGCAATTCTATCTTTTGACCATGTACTAATTAACCAGCATTGTCCTAACTACTTCTGACAACTGTGAATAATTTTATTATAATTTACTGAAGGGTTTTAATTGATTAATTTACACTATCCATCTCAATACTGCATTTATTTCTTGCACTTCTCATGAAACAATTAAACAATTTTTTTTTAATATTTACATTTAAGAGAGATTTGGGAGGTTAAGATTAATGTTTTTATCGAATACTTAAGATTATGTAAAATCATTTTAATATTAACGATAGTTACAAAATTGTGATAATCAATGTAACGCTAATGGTCTTTAAATACTTGACTGATTACATCAATTAGGTAATTCGGTCTATAATTACATTATTGATAGTGCGAATACGGTCCTTTCACTACCAAACTTAAAAGAATATAAATTAAATCGAAGCAATTATAGTAATATAGTAAGCATTAGCAACTATACCCTGTGGACTTAAACCTTTAACAAATAACACGGGTCAACATGAAATTTGACTTTGATTGCAAAGCATTAAATTTCGGTAGTTTAGGTCGTAATAAGACGGAAAAAAAATATATGGCATGAAAAACTTTGCTTTTGTGCTTAGAAGACTGATTGAACGAAAATTTAAAAAATCTCGGATTTTATAATAATTTTTGATTGAAAATAAAACTATTGAAATAAAAATGTTTATTATTTTTATTAAGTTTTACTATCAAATTAGCTT
>JAAOEG020000006.1:8130303-8164356 GCA_011763625.2 Papilio bianor
AGCAACATGTGGAGCCCATGGCTTATCTTGATTCCGTACAGGACAGTCAAAATATGCTTCATAGGCTTCACAGAGAACGTGAGATGTCTTTAGTTCATATTTCACGTCTCGAACTTTAATAAATTGACCACATATAAAACAAAATGCATCAGCATCGTATTTGCACTTTCGACATTGACTTGTGACGACATTTTAAGTTATTCTGGGCTTGTAAATAACACCTGATGGTTGTTTATCACTCGTGTGCCATCTAGCGGCACAGTGTAAACGTTAATACCCCACTCTCACCGCGCGGTCTTTTTAAAAATATTAAAACCAATTAAAATTTATGAAAAAATTGAAAAATGAGTATTATTATTATAACTATCATAAAAGCAAACTTTATACCGAAAAAAGGTATTTTCTTTTCGTTTTTGGGCATAACTAACTGGAAAATAATAGTATAAACTTTAGGACAAAGAACGAAATTTTTTTTGTAGAGTCGTGTAATCTATACATATGATAAAATTGGAGTGTCTTCTGTCTGTCTGTCTGTTTGTTCCGGTTAATCCCTGAAATGGCTGGACCGATTTAAACGGGACTTTTATTGGCAGGTAGCTGATGTAATAAGGAGTAACTTAGACCAAGTTCATTTCAGAAAAAGAACGCGCGGAAGCGGATGGAGTCGCGGGCGACAGCTATTAATAAATAGTAATCGTAGAATCAATCGTGTGATAAAATCATCTTGATCCGCTCATCATAATTTTACTGAAGGGCTTAGCTTAGTTTGGAGTGAGCAGGACTTACTCAACTTCACTGGTCAAATGGTTGGTTGACTTGACACAAATATATTCGAATTTCTCCACAAATATATGCCGGTTGCATCATATTATTCTAACCCAGGACTTGTAAATTACAAGACAACTGCCTCACCATTGAGCCACCGACGCTCTTGTGATCAAAGCATCTTTATAACTAGACTCAAGCTGTAAATACAGAATTGAAACTTTTAAATAGATGGATTTTATAATCGATAATACTATAAAGATCAATTTCATCGTGTGATGTACGAGTATTAGTATTTGGGCCGCACACACAGGTTGCGCGCCGGCGCCTACTTTTTGTTCTTCACCAACGCTCTTCCTACGCTCGCTTGTTACATTGTATTTGTAGTTTTTGGTCTATTGTAATGCTTAAAACCAACCTACACTCACGTGCTATGATTTTAATTTACATAATTTTTAATTACACCTATGATTGTACCATGCCTAGACGTTTAAAATACGATCGAAATGTCGACAAGTTTGCTAATGAAGTACTATTTTTGGGTTTGTTAATAGAATATGATTGCAAAATTTTAAATATTTTATGATGAGGAATGGATTTCTTGGTGCTAAGACCTGATGCCTTCATTTTTAAATTAGCACTATTTCAAGGAAGATTTTCCTAAACAAGATATTTTTGTTTTCATGGTCTAATCTTCGACTCATGTGAACAAAAAGATACATCTCGTATACGATCTCTTAAGATGTTACCCTTTTCGTCGCATTTTTCTTACAATATAAAGTGGCAAACTAGTAAGCGGCCACCTTAATTTGCTTTGCTTCTAGACATCCGCAATTTTATATGCTTTGTCTAACTTTAATCGACGGAGTCGGAGACGCACAAAAAGATAATATATAATTTCCCATCCTTATTCGTCCCCTCCTTCAACCAAATCTACTTCCCCTTCCTATCCTTTCGTTATAACAAAAGGGTGGGAAGGGAAAGACAGCTAAAATTAGTCCTCCAGCACTACACACACCGGCACACTCTTCAGCAAACGCGTAATTACTTCAACTACACGCCTGTCTTCTTTATAGCCATGGTATTTTACCCGATGAGCCGGCTAATTCGTGCAACAGATGTTATTGTTTTGATGATTCAGGTTATAAAGGCAGTGGAGCTATAACCGGAAGACATTGTGTCCCAGTATACAAACGGTAAATTGAAAGGCAAAAGATATCAGCGATCTCAGATAACTTTGTTATCTTAGATAAGCATATCTTTGACCTTGTCCCAATGCAAATGAAAATATAAATAGATAATATAGGTTTCACTTATAAAATTTAACTTATCTTTTTGATAAGGAATCAAATTTTTTTTTGAGAGACTAAGTGTTCCTTAACTTAATATATTTCTTCGGGTTTATTTGTTCTCTTGGATTTTATTTACCTTCAAAGGCAAAAAACGTGTCTAAGCAAATAATGTAGAAACTTAATTTCTTATTTCCTAGGTACCTTTAACATCTAGGTGCAACAAAAGGTAACAATTTGTCCATCTTGATTATAGGACTTGACTTTTAGATCGTAGCTAGTACTAAACCGGTTGTTTAATATATCAATCAGTTGCTACAGTTGAGTTGGATTACTTGACCGTTGGCTTCGTTACTATTATCACTGTTATCAGCTGTCACGCTCGTGATTATCGATGTGGGTACGTCGACAACCGACGTACGTTTTTTTATTTCTTTCATGGCCTCTTTGTCGTGTCGTCGATTGTTTGATAAAAGATTTTCGACCTCTTTTTGAGTTTATCATACTCACTGACCTCTTTTCGTGGACGGCCATGATATCTTGTGCCTATTTGATTTTGGCCATTGTGGTGCTGGCAGTTGCGGTTGGTAGCTGTGGTGTGAATTCGAACTGATAATGTATATAGATTTAACTATCAGGAACTTCGACAAATCAAAAGCTGTCGTGTCCAACCTAACCTATCCTATATTCATAGAGATCTGTGATCACACTTTTAACACCTTGAGTGCGAAACCAGACCTGAAACACCTTGTCTATGCCTCGCTTACAGAGCGACTTAGAAAAGAATACCTCTTTGTCGTGCGTTGTGCCAGGTGTGCAACGCCTTGTACAGCAGGAATGGAAGGAATAGAAAAATCGAACGTGTTAATAAAAAATTGTTTTGGTATTTGAATATTAAGATTCGGGGGAACAAATTACATAACTTAGTTATTGAAATTATGATTGCAGTAACAGGTCCCACTAAACCGAGTGGCCGTCATTTCTGAAATAGATTAATATCGTGATATCGCATATCAAAGCGAAGGGTAACGCAACACCCACTGTTACGTATTACGACCGCAAGTGGTCATACAAATATACGGACAGTCACTACATATAGAATAAAATATCTTTCGTATTGCTTATCTGTTTAAATACTATACGATGTATGATGGTTATTATGGATTATTAATGGCTTATGCCAACTAAAATTTTTGGGACTGGAATGACTGTGTTTGCCTTGCCTTGCCTCCGAGCGCAGATGGCGATGGACAACCTTGTTTAAGAGTAACTAAGCACGAGGGCTCCCTCAGGAACCTCGGCTCAAGCCGTTACTTCGTTATTATTATCGGATTAGGAGGCCGCCGAGCTCTTCGGTCGCTTCGATGGACGCTCCATGGAGTGACTAAACTCAAGGTCCCCGAGACTCAAGGGACCTAGACTTTGGCTGTCACTCAATACACCTTTAGCATCCCAATTCAAGGGTGCCCGAAATGGCCGAACCACGGCTTGATCGGTTGCTGTTATCTGAAACGAAAATAGATGTGCGAAAGTCAATAAAAGCGATTCCACATGTATGGAAATAACGAATAAAATAATATTAACAATATAAATAATGTTATTTTAGTTTTTCTTCTGTTAGTTAGTGCTAAACGATCTTTTAGTAAGGCGGTTTTTCTGTTATGGGTACTCATAATGATTGTTGTTGGCAGATAGTTGCGATGCAGTGGTGAACCCGGCGTGATGATGAGGCTCGAAGCTCCTGAGAAGCAGCACCGCTACCACAACCTCCTCGACGATGACCACGCCAGTGAGTACCATCTGTTATTTACTAATATCACTAACTGCAACACAAACTAGCTAAGGGCCAATACTGACAATTAAAGACTCCTGAAAATAGTTAGAAGTTTGTAGATGCTTTGAAAAATAGTCTAAGGAGAGGAAGTATAGTACAGTTTCCCTTCCCTATTCATACCAATCCTTGTCAAAACTATTGGAAACAATGACTATTTTCCACGCATGTTTTTGTAATTAGAGAGCCGTCGCGATGTAGAACGCGTGACATCCGCCAATACAAACGTGACTAAACTTAGTAACTATAACTTACTACATAGTAAATATGTTATTACATAATTTGTTTATGTAAAGTTTAAACTAATAAGATTTGTTTTATATATTTCTCTTAAAATGCCGTAAAGAACCATGTGGCATAATCGTATGGAACATTACATATAAATAATTATTGGCTATTCTATATAGTAACTAAATATTATTTCTTACTTATATAAATGGGAATGTTTATATGCATGTATGGATGGATGTTTGTTTGAACGTATCTCCTGAACGGCTCAACAGATCCCGATGAAATTTACCACAGATGTCTTACAACTACAACTTACAAGTTTGTCTTTTAATTCCGCGCGAACGGAGTCGCGGGAAAAAGCTAGTAATGAGTACAGTTTGTACACAATTCTAAGTTAAAAGTTAACTAAAACTAAACATTAGACTATGTTTTGTTTCAGTCTAAAAAAGTCAGAACCATTTTTTTTATGTGAACGTCTTATAACAAACCATAAGATACGATGAACGCCGACTGCATGCACCATAAACCATGACTCATTGTCACGTTCCGCCTGAGCCGAGCGTGCAAGCGAGAGCTTGATCCGTCAAGCAATAGAGAGGCAAAATCGGCCTTATCGTTTGACTTGTGACACATCAATATCTTTTCTACTTTCACTATTCTTATGACGCTGTCATGTAAAATTATCGTCCGTTAACAGAGTTTTTTTAAGTATTTTTTACTTTCGTAATATAAATTCATCTTAAAGCAATATAAACTCAAGAGACGTTGAGTGATCCTCTATTATATTCTTCCTACGGCCAATAATTATGCATTGTCGTGTCTCTGATGTTTATTGCGGTACATTAAGGTAGGTGTACACTCGGTGACATAATGGTCATTGTGGCTGGGCACACGCAACCGCTATTATATGGTTTTTGCTGCTATTATGTTGTGAATTATATGACTGCAATCTACTGTCCAGCATCTACTACGTTTACATCCGAGATGTGAAAAGATGTTTACTAATTCATATAAAATAAATATTTTTTTCCAAGTGATTGAGTGTTTTGAAAACTCAAGGAAACGTTCATCACCTAACTTATTTAGAGATTAAATTACAAGATTAAACATAACTATTTAAAAATCTATTCAATAAGTGTTGACACAAAACTTCAACAAACATTTCTTTACTAGCTTTTGCCAGCGACTCTGTCCGCGCGGAATTAAAAAAAACTTAGTAAGTAGCTTGTTTTCCAGACTATGTTCTATATCTGTACCAATTTCATCGAGATACTCCTTTCTAGTGATACCTTATACAAACATCCATCTGAACATTACACTTATATCGTAATATTTTGGATAATTGACACAATATCTTCATAAATTATAATTACGTGTTAATCTAATGTTTAAGTTAAATTATTGTAGTTTAATCGAAATATATTCAGTAGATTTTGCATGAAAGAGTTACACATACATCCATACATTCTTATAATACAAACTTTCGCGTATATAATATTAGTGGGATATTAGTAACATTTACTACGACATGTCATGTGAAAACATCAGTGTAGTATACAATAGCTTGGTAATTTCGTGAGAAGAGACAGCGCCCTCTGACATCGACACTTGGTAATCAATGCTTTTTAATTACAGTCCTATCATTGGTAGATCTATTACAAGCACTTGATAATGTCATTAGCAGATCTTTTATGTAACTTTTTAATTTTAACGCGTATTTATTTTATTAGGTGCATAAATAAACTTTAAATAAGACAAACTGACGTATTTGTAGTAAATGTAAATGACAAATGAATAAAACTCAGAAGAATACATTACTGTAAAATTACTGCAGTGAAACTTGCATTTTGTCTGTGGTTTATTTCTTCAAAGAAAAAGAGAGGGTTGGTAATTTGTTTTCACACCGTTCCGATAGCATTCTGATGAAATGCTTGATCACCCTAAGAGACGTTAAAAGGTGAGATGTTTTATCTGAAGCATAACGTATGCTACATGAGACTAACTGTGTGGTCTCTGGTCGGCACCGTGCAGCTGGCGGCACACCTGCTTCCGGTCGCTGCGTCCGGTGCTTTGTGCGCGGGAAGCGAACCTGTAACCGCCAGCAAACGCGACGCGCTTCGCTGACTTGCCTAACTGTCCCCCATCTATATATTACAATGATCTGTAATGAAATGTATTTCGACCTTCATGTTACCGTCAGTTATTTGAGCTAGTAATCTATTATTGACGATTTTTTTTATTAAAGCTTGTTTTTATTCTTTTTAAAAAGTTAATTATTTAAAGGAATGTTGTACAAGAAATTATTTTATATTAACAGAACAAATGTCGCTCGTGCAAGCTTGCAACACGTGTAATTAGAGACGGTACAGTCGTTTATGCTATCAACATCTGCTGTTATGTATCCTCGAGTAGGGTACTAAAGAGTACTAAAAAGCAGTTTCATAAATAGCATCTTTTTTGTATTATAAGTTAAACGAACGGTCACCTGAATTCGACGAATGGCGAAGCGACTGTTACCCATAGACATCGGAAATAGCAGATGCGTGCCTACCTTTAATAAACGGAGGAGGAGACGCACAAAAAGAGCCTGTCATCGCGTCACACACTCCTTTCACCTTCCCATGTATCCCTTCGCCAATTTAATTAAATCCTTATGAAACATATTTATGGCTTCATTTTATTAAATAGTTTAGAAATATACCCGACTAACTAACACTAACAGTTAACGACACAAATGCCAGTGTATATCTACGATACTTACCTAATGATTCCTCGTGTTATTCTTTACGAATAACTGGCATTTTTTTTCTTTCTTTTACTTCCTTAAAAACGATCAAAATATCTGTCAACTGCGATGTTTATCTTCAAAAATCTAAAATCCTAGTTGGTCAAAAAGGCCAGCCCTATCGTGTCTGCACGAAACAATGACAATGTTCACGTTTTCCGCTTAACACGTTTTGATTTACAGCTAGATTACATTAATACGACTCCGTTATCTTTATTGCGTGTAACGTCCATTTCGTTTATAGAATGAACATTTTTAATTCAGTTACTATAATGCTCCGAAAAGATATACAGGAATATCTTTCCTTCATGCCCACTTCGACTTGATTCTCGCAACCAGAATTGTACGACCATGTTATTGTGGTACTGAATGTTAAGCTAATTTTTATTACGTTATAGTAGACATGGCCAAGTTATTATATTGAATAATAACACGTTAGATACATTTAAACAAATAGCCTGTTAGCCTATATAATTTGTTACGGACAGAACATGTTATTATGTTATTATATTTAGTGAAGTTGAGTGCTGGCAGGTCATTGTACTGGTAATGTTTTAATTTTTTACAATATGTGTTGTCGAAAAAAAAGTAACTTAAAGACTTACTTTATAAAGAAACTAGCTGTCGCCCGCGAATCCGTCCGGGTGGAATTAAAATAAAACTTAATGCCCTATGTGTTATTCCAGACTATTCTCTACATTTATGGCAAATTTCATCAAGATCCGTTCAGCAGTTTAGGTGACAGACAAACGACCATCCATCCAAACTTTCGCATTTATATTATTATTAAGATTGAGATTAAGACATTAAGATAAAGGTTAGTTTTATTTCGATTTTGATGTATCTAAAAAAATTAAAAACATCATTTATTTACCTTTAGCTTATACTAAACTTTTTTAAATTAAACTCTTAAATCTTGAAAGTAACAATCAAATCAAAGATTAATATAATAACATTTGCTATTCAAAACACATTACATCGAAAATGAGCCAATAGGTCTCGATGTTGTTGCAACATTAGCCAGACGGGTGAGTTCCGCTGGTTGCGTCCGCGCAAGGTTGCTGCGGATAATCCCAGCTAACGGATACTATTGCTAATTAGGATTACTGTTACTTTGTTCAATAGTTCAAGTGTTAGTCAAAAATCAGTAGAACCTTTTACTACGGTATAACTTAATGATTCACTCGCATTTCAATCTGCATCGAGTGCACGATGAAAAGAGTTAAAAAACGTATCAAATATTCTTTCGCCTCTCCCTCTCCCTATATATCTTTCTCTTCACAAACTTTGCTACCAACAATATTATAACTAGCAGTTGTATATTGAATGAGAGTGTCGGTGGCTTAGAGGTTAAGCACTTGTCTTGTAATTTGTAGGTCCTAGTTCGAATCCCGCCATGTACCAATGTGTTTTTCGATTTTCGAAATTTCATTCCGACGTTCTTTCGATGAAGGAAAACATCGTAATGCAACCTGCACATATCTCCGAAGCAATTCAAAGATACGTGTGTAGTTAACCAACCCGCACTGAGCTAGCGTGGTTGACTAAGACCTAGTCACTCCTAACATAGGGCTCCGAGCATCTTAGTGCGGACGTATAGTGAGCTAATGATGATGATGATGAAGTGTATTAAATATTCGTGTGTTGTGCCCTAAGTTAGATCAGACGATGTCACAACTTTGCATTCGTTAGCGCGGCCTTGAGAGACAATTGTAAGAGATTGGACTCGCATGTGCATCAGATTGTGCCAGTTATTGCTATTTCAATTGATTGGTATAGTTCACTGCGTGAAACCGATATAATGCTTTAAATAAAGGTCGTGGTGTCTTCCAAGAAGGCGACAGGCAGGTTGCTGGCCGTAAATAAGCCAAAGCATTAAGGTTTATAAAGATCGTGGTAAGGCCAGGGAGATTAATCATGGTGGTATCGTATGCTTTTTTTTTCTTTTTTAAAACAATCATTAGTATTCCATTTCTTTTTCTATCCTTCGTATATGGTTTTGTTACTAATTTATATAGAAAAAAAAGATATGTAAATCAATCAGTATATGGCATTAATGAATATTCATGATATAATTATCCGCATCGGTAGTCGTGACTGTATCAGTGGCCAAATTTACATTCAATTCCGCGCTACGACGAACAAACAAAATGATTTGTGTTAATTATCATATCGCTTTTTTCTTGGCGAAAAAACTATATGATAATTAAGGAAGTCCTTTTAGTGTTATAGTAGGTGAGGAAATCTGATATAACATTTAGTATCTTTACGTTTCTAAAGGTTTCTTAGTGAGTAGATTTAGCGTTTCGTAATCGCAGTTTTGTGTAAGAGTTTTTTTTTAATAATATAAGGTGCTAAGCGAGCTAGCGGCCACCTGGCTTCGCCGAAATAGCAAAGCGACCGCTGCCCATAGACATCCGCAGTTGCAGATTCGCCTACTTTTAATCAAAAGGGGAGTGGATGGACAGAAAAAGTAATTTTTAGGCTTCCTAAGCGTTTCGTTCTCATTCCCAAGTCTATCCCCTTCCCATCCTTTCTTTGTAAGAATAGGGTGAGCAGGGAAAGAGGAATAAAATTAGACCTCTGGCACGCACTCTCATTAGACGAAACACGAAATTGCTTCCATTTGACGCCTGTCTTCTGTGTTGTCGTGGTATTGCGGTGGGCAAGCCGACCAATTCGTGAAGGATATGTTATTGTTGCTGGCGTCTAACCCTGCTAAAATGGTAGGTATGTACATCATGAGAATATCAATAAGTCTATATGAATTTAAATAACGGAACTGCGCGGTATATAATACGTCCTTGCTAAGATAAATCAGCCAATATTTGCACAATACTCTTGCCGATTACGTATGTACATAACCAAGTTTCTTTAAATACCGACAAATTTTATTTTGGTAATTGTATATTCAGCCGTTTAGACTAAAGGCCACAATGGACAAAAGATCCTTTTTTCCGTATTGTGTTGCTTCATCATTGTAGATTCTAATCACGACATAAAAATTATCAGATAAGGTAAACTGCAATCGACACGAGATGTGGCGGTGAAGGTCACCGTGTGGTGACAACTATTGGATACTGATTGACTATTGAATGCGTCTGTCAACATTGCGTCAGTGACCTTGCACCGCCTGTCATCGCAATATTGACACTTAATGACATTGTACAGTTCAATATATTTTAAATACATCGATAACTAGACGAAGCTAATTATTAATCTTTGATAATGAGATCTGTAATTATTTTTACCTAACATTAGCTAAGTATATTTTATTAGTTTCAGGTATCAAATCAGTGACATAAAATCGTATTTAGCAGATATATTTCAACATTTATCCAATTGATAAACAGAAGGAATCTTCGGACCTCTTATTACGTGATACGCCAGTTGTACAATGCACATAGCCTTGACGAGTCTACGTGTGTTTTATGACATATTTTTAGATATGATTCCATTGCATGAGTATACAATTTAGATTTACCATACTTGTATACTTCGTTTACAATCAATTTGCAGCTGTGACGTCATTGCTGATATCCACTAATTGAATTCCAAACATGTTTTCAGCCCTGGCTTAAAAATACACAGATTGTTATTTTATTCAAAGATAATAGCCTATCCTAGTGCCCAAAGGAGACATGGTATTTGCAATCTTTTGCACGCTGTAGTGATAAACAAGGAAACTAATTGTGTAACCAGATAGACAAAATATCCCAGGTGTCTGGGCGCAAGGCGCTTGGACGTTAAATTCGTGACAACGAATCCTAAATACACATGTTATTACATGAAAAATAACCATCGGCGCTACTCCCTCTCTCTCTCATAGCGTGCTGTCGGTCATACGCATTCAGACACGTAGTACATAGATCGTGAATGATCGGTTACTCTCGGTTCAAGCGCAACGGGACCCGACCGTAACGCTACATTTTTACTGAACGCCACCCGCTATCATCAATTTATAAGACGTTGTCACGTCAAAAACATTTCCAACGTTAAATAAACAATATCTTTACCAATAATTGCGTTTTAATTCGTCACAATCGTAAAAATTCATCGTCAACAATAAAAATTTATTAAAGAAATAAATATTCATTGAATTGACGCAACTGAACAAGTCTGCCAAACAAAAAGGCGGCTTGTTTGCCGTCGGCGTCGTGGACAATTGCGTAACGCACTAAACTAAACCGTGTCACACTTGGCTCTGCTTATGTGTCAAATCTACAACACTACCGCGCATGCGAAAAAAACGCTTCATGCAATATAAACCAAACGGCATTAAATATAGAGCTCAAATTGCGATAACGGAATTGGAATTAGGAAAATTATCAACCCCCTAAAGAATCCTTTGCGCATGCCCAAAGTTGTCTTATTACCACAGAGTCCCAAGATGCATCCAATTCAGTTATCTTACGTGGAACGCTTAAGGTCGTTTTCGCATTTCCCAGTTGGGAACCATGTCACAGTGATGTTTGAACAGCTGGTTTTCCCAATAATTCAGTTAGTGCCGCCTAGATCGTCCGGTTTACCTGTGCGTTTAGTATTCCTAAGTTTTAAGTGGTGTTTTAAACAAGTGTCAACTGATTCCGGATTGTTGGAGAGTAATGCTATGGGTTTGGTTTGGTTGGATAGGTTCATTGACCGGTGAACGACCTCTTGTTTTGCACGCATGCAAAGATGCATGTGTTCTTTGCAATAAAATCGATTAAGTGTTAATATTCAACAGAATTTCGTTAGCACTTTGAATACTAAAGTCATTTCGTTACTCAAAGTTAATTATCAATTCTTTCAATTTTGCTAATTTATTACTTCTGTTGTATCATCTTTATGTTGTTAAACATGTTATAGACCAAATAATTAAATGATGCAAACTATATTTGTGTACGAACCACGCCCTTCAAATGGCTATGTAAAAAGCTAGAAGTAGAAGAAAATATAGCTTACAGCTGGATTCGATACACATATGTATATGTACAGCTGTAAGCAAAAATAAAGGGTCGGTTAAGAAAGAAAGTTAAGAAAGTTTGAATATCTCGGAAGATAAAGACGCTAACTGAAGTAAATTGTGCATGATAGACAATTATCCTCAAAATAAGATAAAATGTTTTTTATTAATTTATTTACATTTCATTAAAAAACATAAACTTAAACGAAAAATCTTACGTAAACTTGTATAATACAGTATTTATATTATAGTATATATAATATATAGTATGTATAAGTATATATATATTAGTACTTATTAAGATAAACATTAAGTACTAAAATCTTAGTAAAAATAAAATTTAATGAAAAATACTTTATTATCCAGGTTTACATAAGTTATCCTTTTTCAAGAAATTTTGTATGCATTTTTTTCGTAAAGATTTGTATTGTTAGAACCATTTAAGTTTATTACCCCATATTTACCTTGTCTGCCAGTTTGGCGCGCTATTTGAAGGTTGGCAATACAGGCCAAGGTAGATAATTAGGAGATTCTTTTATGATAATTGTCTTGTGACCAAGGTGGCCGATTGTTTTACTTGTTAGCATTTGTTTCCACAAAAATATTGAATAGTTTTGAAAAATATCGATAAACTAGTTGTCGCCTGCTATTTCGTCGTAACCTATATGTTTTTCAAGTCTACGTCAAAATCAAAAGTTCTTTGTCAAATTTCAGCGTGATCCGTTGAACCTTTAGAGAACCTTTTTTGAGATACCTTTCATTCGCGAAACATTCGCATTTATAATATTATATTTTATTTATTTTGACCCTATGTAATTTCTATCGTAATTAATTTATCTAAGTTCTTACTAATATGAGACATGTGATGAATGGTTGTATGGACGTTTGTTATATCGCCAACCAACGCTTGCAACAACGCAACTAGCAACACCAGAACGCCTAAACGGATTTGGAGGAAAATTACAACAGTGATACATTACAGTTTAAAAACCGTATGGGCCAATTCATTATTTTTAATTCCACGCGCAAATTTCTGTACTTTTATCTATAAATCTATACATATAATAAAATTGGAGTGTCTGTAATATTGAAATAACCGTTTTTTACTACATGTATAATAATATAATATATACGGTACATACACCAAAATATATTTTTTTAAATTTTTGTTTGTCTGCCTGTCTGTTTGTTCCGGCTAATCTCTGAAATGGCTGGATCGATTTTGACTGGACTTTTATTGGCAGGTAGCTGATGTAATAAGGAGTAACTTAGTCTACGTTTATTTTAGAAAAAGACGCTGGCGACAGCTAGTCTTTAAATATTAATGTTGTATTAACCTCTTAGATTAGATCATGCCACAAAAACATAACTAGGATCCTTTAGCATGACGTCATAGTAAGCAATATTGTCTGTGATATAAAAACTGTATAACATAACATGGTTGTATATGTTTGTGCAATTGTCATCATCTTGTATCAACTAGCTGACGTCATAAGGTTCTTTAAGCTACTCCGTTTGTAAATACGTGGTTCTATACATGTATAGGATATAACATCTGCAACTAATGATTGTTTCTACAGAGATTGGGTATTTAAATCTGATTTTAATATCCTTTCTAATCGTTTTTAATTATTTATGGAATTAAAAAAAACTTAATCATAGCTTATGTGTTCTTTCAGCCTGGTCTATATCTGTGCCATATTTCAGTATGTGTTGATCAGTTGCAGAATTATAGAGTAAACATGAAAAAACAAATTTAATGTATCCCACAGGAACCGTAACTTTCGGGATCAAAGTAGCCTATGTGTTCTACGTGTTCCAGACTATCCTCTACATCTATGCCAAATTTCAGCGAGTTCCGTTCAGCAGTTTAGGCGACGAACTCTAACAAACATCCATCCATCTAAACTTTCGCATTTAAAATATTAATAAGGTTTAACTACAACGGAACAATATTTCCTTGTCGTGTCGTACAGATGGGTCGATAGTGTGAAGTAATTTTAGCTTTCATTTCGTTTCATATGATTCTTATTCTTTACCAAAAGTCTATAGGAGACTTACCCAATCAATATTCCCTCTAGATATTCTTCGAAAATTAAATTTTAATGGCTGTCCAAATTACACGTTAATTGTGAATAGGACATGTATATGACCTCTACGACATTGGCTTGGTACATACAGACAATGAGTTATTCACGAGCATCGTGTAGCATACCAAGTAGTTTCGTGACGCGCGGCTACCTGCAGGTAAACGCGTCCGGTGTCAGCTGCGGTCAGGGACACCTGACACTTTTACATTTTCTCTCATCTATAAATAGATACTAAATTCTTGGCTTGTGGATTGTGAATGTCAGCACTTAAATCCACACGAAAAGGCTCGAACCCAAATTGGGACTGTTTTTACTGTTTCGTAAAATTCTAAAGGATTTTTAGATTGGATTAAATATTGCCTATTTACCTTTTTTCAGTAACTATTTGCCCAATCCGGTGATAGTAACAAAATAGCCCGAGCCGAGGCTCCCGAAGGAGCCCTCTAGACTAGTTACTCTTAAACGAGGTTTAGGCTAAGCATCATCTGCGCTCGTCCATCAAGCCAAGGAAGCCCAAGCCTGGTAGGAAGGTGTAAATGCTTGTTCAAGTCAAACAGTGACAACTCTGTCACCCAAAAAACAATTGTCTAGGTACTTCTAAAAACTGGTCAAAAGGACATCGAAAAAAATGTATTCATTCATAAACGTTAATAATTATAAAGATTATTAGTGTTATCTAGGTAGCTAGTTATACCTTATTACATTTTAAACACGTAAAAATACTATTTTATTACTCTCTTGTATTACTGGTTTAACCTAGAGCTTTCCAGATATGTCTGACAGCGAAAGGGTTTGCAAACTGGTTTTCGACTATAGCGCCTCGGCGCGGCGGCGGCGCGGATTCCGAGTGTATTACCGATTTGCATGGAGGAAGGTCACGGACGATAACTAAAGGGCAAGGCACTTGAAGCGTTTAAGATGATACGTTGTTTTATTAAAGAAAAAAACAAGATATTCAAGAAAAACTAAAGAATGCGATGTCAAGTACCGGCAGTGATAAAAACATAACAAATGGCTTTGTTTTCTACGTAAACTTCTCACGACATTAACTTTCTTCGTCGTGAGAATGCTTACTTTTATGCTGTCTTATTCCAACATCATGTCCATGAAGAAGACGGAATATAGTTTAGTATTCGCAATAAACATAGTGATGTATTGTCTGTAAATATGTTTTTGTTATTAGTTTGTCAAGAGATTTTAAAATCATCTCACGTTCTGTTGGCATATTACGTGCGCTTGAAGCGCAAGAGCGCTTAAATTTTGTAGCTATAACCTTCAGCTAAAAATGATTTTTTGAATTGGATTTTCTACGTTCAATCTTTACCGCTTTAAAGCCCTTAAATTTATTGTTATCTTAATCAACTGGTGGGTCTGCGCTTGACTAATCCTTGTTTTAAAACCCGCTAAACTTTTAAGAACGAATGTTATGAAATCAGAACGTACTTACATTGTAATACAGCGGATGATATATATCTTAAAAGAGTATGTTAAGATAGATAACTTGATCTCTTTATCTATGATAATTAAGAAAATTATATTTTAGTTACCTAAATACTTAATTCAAAACAATGACATTACAGTATCATTAAACTGTCCGATAAGATAAGTACTGTTTATCTACTATTAAAGGCGTGTCTTAACTTTTTAAATAAATTTGTTAAAATCTTAAAAATATAATTATCGGTAAATTAATTTTAAAAAAAAAGCATTAACTATTACATTTTCTCACCAGCCCTAGACAAAGTGCGTTCCGTAGCGATTCCATATAACGAATTTTAATAATTTATGGAAGTGACATTTCGATAAGTCAGATGTTTGTTACTCATTTCGACACATTTCGTCGATTCTACTAGTGATATCAATAATCCACTGTTACTTTACACATGTTACTTACATGTTACTTTGTCCGCGGGCTCTGTTCCTTCTTTTTGAAGAGGGACACCTTTTTTTGAACGATATGTGATATATCTTTTATCGATATACATTTTATATTTAATGTTGAACTTCATGATTGTGCTTCATTCATCGAGTATGTACATATATGTACATTCAAATTCTGGTTGTAAATGTTACTTCGCTGTACCGTTACGAATTCCGTGCGCTATGGCGACCAGCTTACTGATACCTCACGTACTTAAAGGTTGTATAGTGTGTACGGTTATTGGGTATACAACGTTCAAATTCTGTCCAATTTAAACTCAAGTTTCCAATATAAAAAGGTTTGCAATAGAGTGAATACTTGTAACTAGTATCTCATGTTAGCCAGTTCACACAATCTTATCTGTTTGTTTCCACGGAAACAATTGCATACATTATCTTTAAAAAATATTTTTTTTTGTGTCATACATAAAATATTAGCAGGTTATATTAATATACTAATATTTCTTGTAACCATTTCAACTAAGCTTTAGCCTTGTGCTAGGATACAATTTACGACAATAGTCAAATGGCGGGATTAGAACTATCGACCACATGGTCGCAAATGCGCACCCTTAACCATTATGCTATAAAAAAACAGGTACATCATTGTAGATTTTAATTGATTTAAATGATATCAAGGATGCTGGAAAAGCAACAGCAGCAGGAGTTAAAGAATAATAAAAAAAATGGTATAGAGAATGTATAAAGAAATCGCAATAAGTGACAATTGGTTTATGTTTATTTGAGAATAGTGACCGCCAATAAATCAGTTGCAACTCCTGTTAAACCAGAATAAACTAGTTTCATCAACTCTTACCAAATAAAGATTTCCTGTTGTCGTCTGTGGTCACG
Organism: Papilio bianor; assembly: GCA_011763625.2. Lineage (NCBI taxonomy): Eukaryota > Metazoa > Arthropoda > Insecta > Lepidoptera > Papilionidae > Papilio > Papilio bianor. Next base: position 8,147,012 of record JAAOEG020000006.1, read on the forward strand.
TCCATTCAGCCAGTTTGGCCGTAGTATTTCGCTGCCGTGATGTATGTATTATAGATATTGCCATCCATTTTATTCTCCTTGGTTAAACAGAGACGATGGCATGTGTGATAAGTGTCGCAGTGAAGTTCTACGGTGACATTTACACTCCGAAACTCATTCTTCGGTATTTAATTAACCTTTGCCGTTATAATTTTTTTAGTAAATGCCGAGGTTTTACCAAATAATTAAGAACGAAAAGGTTAAACGCCAATTACGTTTTAAAAAAAATTGATAAGACATCTTAAAAAGTTCAGAAAAATTATGTATATACGAGTACATACATATTAATATACATATTTGGTTCTTATAAACTTCAGTCTTTTAGTTATGTACATGCCATCACGTATAAAGATATTTTGTACATTAGTACTCAAATATAGTTTCTTATTGTTTTCTGTTTTTTTCATAGAATGTTTACATTCTGGTTCCATAAATATCGAAAAAGAATACCGCTTAATTTAAAAGAATAACAAAATAACCTTTTTTAAATTACGGGGCAAACGGGTAAGCTATTTGAATTCGCCGAAATGGCAAAGGGACTGCTGGCCATAGACATTCGCGTTGCAGATGAAATGCACAGAAAGGGAATAGTTATCCTTTTGTGTCAATTCCAGCAACAAATTCAATTCCCTGTCCATCCTTTTCTTATAAGAGAAAGAGGATTGAAATTAGTACTCCGGCACGCACACTCATCAGACGAAACACGGAATAACTTCCACTTCACGCCTCTCTTCTATGTGGTCGTGGTATTACACAAGTCGAGCTGACCCATATCTGCAATCGAAGTTGTTGTTGCTGGCGCTTGTTTAGTTAGAGTGAGTAAAAGGGATGACAATATGTCTCTTAAACATGTTTCGGCAGTGGAAACTCACAGTTTTATGATAGAGAAAATTTTCAAACAACCAATCTAATAACAGCATGACTTTTGTTTTGTATAACTTTCGATTCAATACATTAACTTAAGTTTTCTATTTTTCTCTGCCACGATTTCCCCGTTTCTATAACGAGATGATGACTTGTACATTTCCACGGGAAATTTAAAAGCTTTCGTTATCGCTTATAAATGCGAATGTTTACATGAATAGATGGAATTTTGTTAGATGGTATCTCCAGAACGGTTTTCCTTATCCATTGTACCCTTTAAGAAAGATAATGGATGGTCACCCGAGCAACTGCAAACCGCAAGAGCAATCCGCACTTCTCACAAAGCTTCTAATTCAGTGATTGTCAAAGTGGTCCAGATGGACCCGGTAAGGATTCACGATCGCTACAAACAAAACTGGGGATCTACGGATTGTAAATGGAAGTTTTAACTGTTTTCGTTCACTACTGGTTCGCTCTTAGGTGCGATCGTGCATAACCATCAAAATATGAAATGCCTAATTAATTATCGTGCATTTGAAACAACCTCCCAACACCAAAATTCTTGGTCCATCCGAAACCAGTGCTATTTTGAAAGGTGTCCGAGTGGATAAAGTTTGGGAACCTCTGTACTAGCTTAACGATATTCTGATGCGTTTTTAAATCCAGCACTATTTCTGAAAGGAAAATCCCCTGTCATTAATCAGTTCCTCTCAGTTTGGCGATCCGTAATTTCGTGACATAAAACCATTGATTGTCATATAATTGCAAAAACTCATTGTACATGGAGTTTATTCATAAAATTCAAGTAATCTATAAAATCTGTAAAACTGATTTATTTTTCTACAGAACTCTACTCTGCCAGTGTTTTTTTTATCCGTTCATTTAATGAATGAGCTTCATTACCTTTTTCCGGTGTCATGCACGTGTTACGATTTTTTACTGTAAACCAAAACCATTGTTTATTTAGTACAAGCAGGTCATGTTAAACAATATAAAACAATGATACAATATGGAACATATGTAGTTTAAACAGCTAAAAAATTATTTGAAAGGCAATGACCAAATAACACAATACTTTGCGGTAAAGCCCTGTTGTAAAACGGTACTTAATTGTTGTCAGTTAAATAAAGTATTTTGCCGAGTCCGCCCGTCATAATTGAATAACATATTTAATTATGACGATTTACGGAATTGTGTTTTTAAAAATAGGTGCACGTTCGAAACACTATTTTTAACCAACTTCAAAAAGGAGGAGGTTCTCAATTATGTATGTTATTTTCTGGAATCGCTTAGAGGAGTTTTGACACATTTGTTACTTCGTTGTAGATAATGCTAAAAGTTTAAAAAAAGACACCTAGAATCAGTTGAACTATTTAATAACACTATCTTATTACATACAGTTGTGGTTAACTCTCAAGACCAAATAATGTACGTATTGTAATTACATGCAAGTGTAAAGTGTTGAGAAGATGGACAGCCAACAGAGCTCCCGGGCGAGCGACTCCCCCGGTGACACTATGAACGACGTGTACACAGCTTGGTGTAAGTGTAATCGGGGGTTATGTGTTTTAACACTCATTATGACAGTGGAGATTCACTATAACAAAAAAGTGTAACAAATATAATGTCATACAAACAGGCTTGTAACTATTGCAGATGTCTATGGGTAGCTGTCGATTTTAGTTAGCCGCTCGCTCGTTTGCAACTTTGTATTAAAAAAATGGTAAAATAACAATACAATTTGAAAATAGCGTTCTTAGTTGTGACAACATTAAATGTAAACAAATCGTATATTGATTTAATTGAAAAAATAAGTAGGATTTTACCACAAACATTTCATCACATCGAACGTCATTTATCTTTCGCAACCTGTACAATACACCAATTTCCTTCTGGATTACGTTATAACGAACAATAGAGGCCAAAATCGCTTGGAATGCTTTCTACACACAATTGGGCTCGCATTGTTCAAGACAATGAGATGTCAACAGTTGTAAGGCGACTTTGCAAATCGGTTCCGTTCGGCCGCAAATGAAATATGTGGTCAGCAAAGCGTTTGCAAAACCGCTTTGTTGAACAAACAGAACAGTATACGGAACGGTTGAACCGATATATTAAGAGGAAATTAACTCATTCAAATTCCTATTTACTCATTCAGAATTTAGTAAGCTAAAAATTAAAACATTTCAATAATAAAAACCGGCTGCAGGGTCTGCCACCTAGACAAAGTGCATTCGCCTCGAAGCGATTCCATAACGCATTTAAAAAATGAAGTGACAATATCTTTCGATATGCTTGTCACGTAATTTTCCTGTACTTTTTGACATATTTTGTCGATTCTACTAGCGATATCGCTAATGGAATGCAGTATTGTCTATGGGCTCGGGTCTATACCTAAGGCTAGTAGGCTTAGTATCAAAGAAGAGTACTTCTTTGATTTCAAACAGTTATGCCATTCGAATCGTATTGTTTTGTTGATTATCAGAGAAAAGCATATTACTAGATCATTTTATTTCATTATTTGTGTTATCATTCCAGATGAGATGCTAGAGGGCGAGGGCGCGGGGCTGGCGGCGCGCGTGGCCGAGCTGGAGGTGCGGTGCGCGCGGCAGGCCGAGGAGCTGCTGTGCCTGCGCTCCACGCTAGCCGACGCGCTGCGCCGCCTCAACGCGCTCGAGGGCAGGGCGCCCGCCCCTACGCCTGCGCATAGGAACGGCGCTTACACTGGTGAGAAATTATTATACCTAAACAATTGGAATGGCCCTTCTTTCGCTTAAATATTATTTTTGTTAAAGACGGAAAATAGAGCTGCTTCAATAGAATCTCGCTTTTATTCTTGTCAGCTAATTAGCTTTGTTAAGCCTTTTTGAAGATAAATAAACAATACCCTAACGATGTATTATATAATTCGAATGTCATTAGAAAATAAGAAGCAATTGAACAAATCGATATTTATTTGGTTACAGGGTCAACAGGCACACCAACTCGGGAAGTTCGTCTGAGGCAGCCCTCCTACAGAGAGACTGCCAAGAGGACCTCCAGCTACGGCTCCAGCGCCTCCTCACTACCACAGAGGTAATATCTAATTAAAAAGTGCGTGTTAGTAATTTTAAAAATAAAATAAACCAAAAAAAAACAAAAAAAATAAACCGTCGAAAAATAAAAAGATCATACAATTTTAATCACATCTCTGTCTGTCTCGCTTTCACTCCTAAACTACTGGACCGATTTTATTATAATTTTGTACATAGATAGTCCAGAGCCTCAGCAAGAGCATAGGCTACTTTTGATGCGATAAAAAGGTTGTAAGGGATCGAAAGGGGGATGTGGTGGGATGGGAATGTAGTATGTAGGTATTGTTATTTTTAGAGATAACAGCTGAAAACTTTTTTGGTTGTTATATCGATATAAATATTTATGCCATTCAAAGTTCGTTAAAATTTTACCCTCAAGGGTGTAAAATAGGGTTAGGGAATGAAAATCTGTAAGGAAACGGGGAGCGGCGGCAATATACCTGACAATAATGCAGACACATGAAGCCAAGTGAAGATAGCCCGTGCGATTTCAATATATAGAAACTAGTGGCCTGCTCCGGCTTCGCACGGGTATAAATCTGATACATCTCGTAGGGTTCAGCCTGCGTTTGGTGCAACGTAAGCGGAAAAAAAATAATTATTTACGACATCACATTAGAAACTTCAAAAATAACAGTATTTCTCCACTAATTTTTAATGGATGTTATTGTACATATAAACCTTCACTCACTTCTTCAATCACTCTATCTGTTAAAAAAATGGCATCAAAATCCGTTGCGTAGTTTTAAGGATTTAAGCAGTCAAGGGCACATACAGACAGAGAAAGCGACTTTGTTTTATACTATGTATAGTGATGATACCCAAAGGCACTTTTCCACGCGGATGAAGTCGCGGTTAAAAGCTATTATAGATTATACATTACATTAAAAACACGTATGCTGTAATTTTTAAAGACGTGTGCATAATCTAAATAAAAGTGTAATGTATAGATGAAATTTGGCACAGATATAGAGAAAAAGTCTGGATAAATACATAGGCAAAGCAAATACTACGTTTTTTTTTAATTCTGCCCGGATGGAGACACGCGCGCAGAAGCTGTTCCATTTATATATGTACATGTACATTTAAAAATTATTGATCGTACTGTTCTAATAAAAGATTACTTTTAATGTTAATGTTGTACTTGCAGACGCGGCCCCCAGCACCAGTCGACGGGGTCGCTGCAGTCGGACTCCCCGGCCTCCTCGTCCTCGCTGTCCCCAGCGCCCTCACCGTCACCGCGCGCCACGCCCGCGCCGCACCTCGCACCGCATCCAGCACAGACCTACAGGTAACATCCACTTCCGGATATGTACCTCAAGTACAAGACACATACTATTTGACAGCCCATGGTTAGTTGCATACCTTTAGGAAGCAATTGCCAGGCACCACACAGTTGGCGACGAGCAGTTTTGTGCCACGCAAAAATTTTGTTTTTGTTACTTCTTGTAATATGAGGTTTATTTATTGTAAATAGTAGGTGGTAACATAATCTTTAATTTTACAAATTTAAAAGTATCGCTAGATGTGATACCACATGTTTTCAAAGCAACTGAACGAATCTGGTTAAAATAATTTATAGTATAATAGTTCATCATAAAACTTAATCATTATGTTCCATTAGTTTTAGCATATTAGCGGTCCGTACAAGTTTAATATTCTTGTTATAATTTTAAAGCAATATTACATGAGTGACGGAAAAACAAGAAATTATAAATTAATACCAATGGCTCAGTAACATTAAAAAATCGTGTAAGTATAAAAATATATTTTAAAATGCTTTGAAGTTTAAAATAATAATTATATTTCCGTCATTTATTTGTTAGTTGTTACTAAAATTGTAGCCCTTGCTTTTTAGAAAGTATAATTTGTCTGCATAATTATTAATTACGTGGTAAAAGTTGACGTAAATTTCTATATCGTCGTCCCCAACGATTAATCCGGCAAAATTAAAATTATATAGGAGAGCAAAAAAAAAGTTTATCTTCTTCAATAATTAAATATCAGCAGTCCTGAAGAGAAATTTTTTATATCTCAGTAATTATCCATGGGACAACTCTGGACAAAAGCACAAGGTGTATTAGGGTCTGTAGATCCCGTAAGTGGCATAACAGCAAGAACCCCGCAATAGCATATTACCGGATTATTCGTTGGGGACGACGGTCTGTTGTCTTGTTTTCTGTAATAGCCAGTGTAGTATAATTTAATTTTTAATTTTTTATATATCCAAAAAACAAACAGAAAAGTCTTCATAGGTCTTCTTGCGTCAACTCTTACTACATAACCCTTGAGCTTTTCACCAAATAGCATAACCATGTAGATCCCGTAACAACTCAACGTCGAGTAACCAGAGCGCCTCCGCCACCAACACGCTCACCAAGCGGTGGAACTCCACAGGAGATTTCAATGCTCAAGGATTATTGCCAAGTAGCAGGTTGGTACATACATTTTGTAATATCCTCTGTAGAACGCAAAATATATAGTATCCCTTAAAACACATGTAAGATAATTCATTATTTTTTACACCTGATTCATTCAGTCAGATGTTAGTTATTTTGTTAGGAGTAAAAAAATGGAAGATATCTAAGCGTTATGTATACATTAACAGTACAGTAATACAGCCGTGAGCAAAAATAAAGGGTCGGTTAAGAAAATTTGAATATCTCGGAAGACGCTAACTGAAATAAATTGTACATGATAGACAATTAAATATCCTTAAAATAAAATAATCCTATTAATTTATTTGTATTTCATTAAAAAATATAAACTTGGATAATACAGTATTTTTCATTAAATTTTATTTTTATTTAGATTTTAGTACTTAGTGGAAACACTATCGAGGCTCACGGCTGTATACAGCATACAGTTATTTCTTTTTTCTATATGTATACTTTACTTTCTGTTTATGATAATCTACCTTGATTTGTCCAGTCTTCATCTAATTAATGTTTTTGTTCGTTCCTTAGATTTACAACGACAAAGTCCTTGTTAAATTTATATTCTAAGCCGTCGCAAAATGGACCCATATTAAAACATGGGTAAGTCTATGGTCTATTATGGTGGTGGTTTCTGGGGAAAGCTATTCTTTAACGGTGTTGGTTGCATACTAATATATTTTATTAACACAAAACAAGTATCTTACTCTTACTAATATTATTAATGCGAAAGCTTATATGGATGGAAGAATGTTTGAAAGTATCTCCAGAATGGATCTCGCTGAAATTTGGCACAAAAGTAGATCATAGTCTGAAAAAACATATAGGTTAGAATTTAAGTTTTTTATTATAAATCTGTGCGGACGGAGTCGCGAGCGACAGCTAGTTTTTAAAATAAATATTTATAGTTTCAAAAATATATTTGTTTTGTTATTAATTTATTTCATAAATATGTTATTTAAACTGTCTCGATTGTTTAAATCTTTTGTATTTAAATAATAAAAAACAAATGAATCAATTATCCAAGTAAATATCTTATATGTATTTAAATTCTTTACAATAATAAATGTAAGGTAAAGACTGAAGATAAAATAAACAGTTTTTATGTCTTTACATCTTACTATCTCATCATGATCAGCTCGTTACCCGTCCCACTAAGGCGCTCGAAGTCTTATTTTATATAACATTATAAAATACAAACAGTTTAAATGTTAAACATTGGACTGATTTTCCATTGAAGATTGGCACAGGTATAGTACATAGTCCGGAAGAACATATAGGCTGTATTGTTTTTTAATAATTCCGCGCGGACAGTCGTATGCAAAACCTAGTTAATCATAACTTAAATTGAAGAAAACTCTCTAAAATCGCCTTACTTTACTCAATTATAATTCAAGTTTGTGGCAACAGAAACGATTATAAGATTACTAACTGTCGCCCGAACACTGTTCGCGCGGAATTAAAAAAAACTTAGTATTCTATGTGGTACGCCGGACTTTGTTTTATATCAGTGCCAAGTTTCAATAAGATATGTTGGATCGTTGCAGAATTATAACATGAAAAAAAAAATGTATCCCAGGGGAACCGTAACTATTTTCGGGATTAAAAGTAGCACCTATGCCAAATTTTATCACGATCCATTCAGCAGTTTAGGCGACAAACTAACAAACATCCATCCATCCATCCGTCTAAACTTTCGCATTTATAATATTAGTAAGATAACCTCAAATAAGAAGAGAAAGAATAAATACTAACAGACTGGAATGTAATGTACATAGAATAACAATATTGGGACTAAATAATTGTTTACCTAAGGGATCGCCGAAAGGCGTTCCGAAAAGATCACGAGGAGGGAGAGGAGTTATAACAAGATATCACATGTATGTTCTTTATAATGAATAAATTGTAGTAATTTGAAAATGATATCATTACTTTGTATGTTCTAAAAAATTCACCTAATTTAAGAAAGAAAGGGAACAGATTCAATAAAAACACACATACATAGGTCAGTTTTACGACAGTTAAAATAAAAGTGTGACAATAGAAGCCAGCTCAGCGTATGCAGGGGAAGCTTGAACAGTCCCTGCGCTGATTTTCAGTTGGCTCCTTTGCATTCACCTGAATTAATACATCGCCAAGGATAACTCAGCCTACTTAGCCTAACGCAGTTAATAAGGTATGGTTAACTTTAACTGAAACAAGGTGTGAAAAAAATTGAAGTTTTCGAAATGTGGATTTACTCAAATTGTTGATTGAAGAATGTTAAAGATATCCTGGAAAGACATAATACGTTATAAAGTAGTGTTGTAACGAATGGGGAAAAAGTGGAAGTTATTAAAACTATTATATAAAGAAACGAAAGTAAATGTATCTTGGGCATATATTGCGTGGACCTACGCACGAATTATTACATATAATTATTCAGGGAAAGATATATAATGGATGTTATTATACATATAATAAACCTTTCTCTTCAATCACTCTATCTATTAAAAAAACCGCATTAAAACCCGATGCGTAATTTTAAAGATTTAAGCAGTCAAGGGGACATACAGACACAGAAAGCGACTTTGTTTTATACTATGTAGTGATTAGTTGTGATTTTTGTTTTTCTGTCTTAGTTTTAGTCTATGTAATATATAGTTTCCGTGTTACATGTGAGCGGGGTTCCTGGGTCAGGCTGAAAACCAGCATGGCATGGACCATGCGGTACACGCTGAGCCTGCAGCCCATTGTTGTCGCATTTAACTGTGTAATAATATGATAAAGAAGACCCCTAAACAAGAAAATAAAGATGTTTTTATTTTATTGTGAAGGGGTACTCTAAAACATGATCACGTAACACCAGAGTGAGGTAGTAGTTAAAAAGAAGCTAAAAAAATCACGTGACTAATGGACGACTCTTAAGCTGATCTCGTCATTGTATTTTTAACAACGACCTGAACACTTTTTTTATATTTCTTACTCACAATTAAATCCACTTTTAATTGATGTATGGTTGAAAATATTTTCATACAGTATAATTGATAATTTCATGATTGTTGAACAGGAACCGAGGGAAAAAACGCAAGTATGCTTACAAAGTTTTTTGCAATATGATAGCACTTTCACGCAAATCTTATGTTTAAAATAAATTGTCAAACGCACGTTTTATAACAGCTGTTTGGTATATATGTATTATATATGCGTAACTAAAATTATACACATAATCCATTTTGTAAGGTCTTTTGTTATATTACAAGGTGGAAAACCACCAAACGGACAACTCATCATCATCATCATAAGCTCACTATTCGTCCCCACTGAGGGGCTCGGAGCCTACCCCAGTTTAGTCCTGTCCGTGTTTTCCTTCACCGTAAGATGGTCGGGTAAATGTACATATGAAATTCGAAAATAGATAAACACATTGGTAAATGGCGGGATTCGAACCAGGACCTGCATATTACAAGTCAAGTGCCTAGCTCCCGAGCCACCGACGACCGAAGCAGGAGAAGACGCACTGAAAGAGAATGTATCGTCTTCCTATGCGTCTGTCAAATCCACTGCCCCGTTCCATCCTTTCCTTATATAAAAACTGTGGGAAAGGGGAAAGGACTAATATTTGGCCTCCGGAACTTACACTTATCAGACGACACGCGGAATCGTTTCCCCTAAGTCTGTCTTCTGTCAATCAAAACAATTAGAACGTCTTATAAATGCGGGTGGCATTCAGTAAAAATGGAACGTTACGGTCGGGTCCCGCTGCGCTTGAGCCGAGAGTAACCGAACATTCACGATCTATGTACTACGTGTCTGAATGCGTATGAGCGAGAGCGCATCGTGAGAGAGAGAGGGAGTAGCGCCCAATTTTATAACAGAATGTGATATTAGAAAAAAATAAAGGTATATTTATATATGTTATTATCATTTGATGAATAAAATACTTTGATTTTTGATGTAATGACTTGTGTATTAGGATTCGTTGTCACGAATTTAACGTCCGAGCGCCTTGCGCCCAGTCACCTGGGATTTTTTTAAGTAAACGTTTTCATATGTTATCTTGCTTAATCACCACATTTAATGTTTGCGAAACACGAGACAGATGATATTGTTGTCAATCTGAATAGCAAGTCACTGAGATTTGTATAACCTGTGGTTTTAACGTACCTGAGTGACCTCAGTGCACATACAAACCACAGTAAGTGTTTCATGTAAACTAGTTTTCCTTGTTGAATGTTTTCTTCAAAAGTCGACGTCATATAGTCTATGTTGACAAATGATTCACTATAGCAAATTAAAACGAAGTAATGCCCAAACTATTTTATCTTTTAATGACACTTGGTCTTAAAAATTCTGAAAATTCAACTCCAAACCGACTCTAGAGAATAATACTATACATTGCTTACTTTGTTGCCTATAAAGAGAATAATATGTTAGTAAAGTTGACAATGGATGTTACACAACGACGAAGGTCATTCTGTTCTTACATGCCAGTATTAAATTAATTCCTGCGAACGCGCAGTTCGAGGCTGGTTTTGAATCTGGCTGCACGTAGTCATGCCTAGGACCGGTTTTTAAAAAGTTTTAATTCCGATTTTGATTCCTTCGCCCGATACGAAATTAAAAAACAACTGTCATTATTTTACCGACATGGATGAAAGGTAATAATAGTGTTTACTATACCATTAACGTAATCAGATATCTAGATTAGATAAAGATAAAGGCTTGTTTTATTTTATTTTAGATTTATTTTCGTGTAGTCAGTCCGCTTTGTGGAAGCGCAGCGTGTAGGCGTCTTTTTGGTTTGGGAGCTGATTTTTAAATCTAGAGATGTCATTTACCCCAATGTAAGAGTTTGATGCATAATGCTAATTACGAATTGTCAGTTTAACATTTATTTGTACACAAGCATGCTGCCAACTGTGTGATTACTCGTGTGTTTTTTAAGTTGTTTGTGTTAATAACTGTTATAAATAATTTGATAGTCCAATTTTAAAACTATCTATACATATAATAATATTGTAGTGTCTGTTTGTAACATTGAAATAGCCGATTTTTAGTACATGTATATGAATAAATATACGGTACATACACCAAAATAATTTTTTTTTTAATTTTTGTCTGTCTGTCTGTTTATTCCGGCTAATCTCTGGAATGGCTGGACCGATTTTGACGGGACTATTTTTGGCAGGTAGCTGATGTATAATAATAAGGAGTAACTTAGGTTACGTTTATTTTAAAAATAGAACGCGCGGACGGAGTCGCGGGCGACAGCTAGTATTAAAAAAATTGTACCTTTAGATAAATTTCTAGGCATTTTTTTTTCAGCAAAATAATTTTCGTTGTTAAAATTATAAAAAAAAAACAACCAACATCTTGGAGTTGCCTTTATGTATTAATTATGTATTTATTTACGCACCTGGGAATATTTGTAACCGCAAATCAGTTAAAAATATCTCATAGCTTTAACACACGCAAGTTATTTTCACCTACTAACACACTTCGCACAAACAGCTTTATTTTCCTGTACGTGACTAACAGTTACGGGAAAGTATGTGTTTAATTACCGTTAACAGTGTGTTTTCACTGCTTAAATACCTTTACGGATATATTATTGCCATCCCTCTAATTGTGTTTGAAAAAAATGTTTAATCCTAATCCGGTAATAATAAAGAAGTAACGGCCCGAGCCGAGGCTAATGAGGGCTCCCGAGCTAAGTTACTCTTAAACGAGATTTAGCTACGCGCCATCTGCGCTCGGCCACCTCAAGCCCAGTGCAGCTATAAAAACCTCTTCTAGGTATACAGTGACAAGTTAATCAAAAAAATGGCTAACTATGTTTTTAAAGAGGTGTCTTGGCGATGAAAACCCACGTTAACAGTTCTACATAGATAAGAAAAATTATGATATTTTGGAGTTACTGTTATAACTAAACTACCATAAATTCAAGAATACAGGTTTTGTGTTCAAATCGTTGTAAAATTAATTTTTGTTTTGTTATAAGGTAAAATGTTAAATTACTTTAAATTTTAAATATAAGTTAAAAAAGATAAGATTCACTGCTTTTGGATGTCGAGTTAAGTAAAATTAAAAAAGTAATGTAAGTACATAAGTAAGTAAACTTATTGTTTTCAACTTGGAACTTGTTTCAGTAATAAAGGGACCTTAAATGGACTGTATTTCGTATGGTCAAGAAATTTTAACTTGACCTACATCGATACTTATACAAATTTGGTTACACACAGACCGACCAATGGACTTTAGTATTAACAGTTTACATGGTTTTGATACTTAAACGTAATATCTGACTTGATTTAGATTCCGTCTACTGTGGTCATATTATCATAATGAATATTTTAATTATTTTAATTAAACCGCATCCAAGTTACACTCGGCTTTACGTCTATGTAGGTTTGGATTAGGTGTGTCTCTAATCCAGTCTGCATTATACGATTATTCTTTATTATATTTACAGCTAGTACGGCTATTTAAAGAAAGGATTAAAACTTATCTTCTCTAAAAAAGATCCAGTAAAAAAGTTGATATTGTCCTATTAATTACTTTCCTAATGAATGTCTCTGGGTCGTTTTAATGTGTAATTAAAACACGATAAGTAAAATTATCAACGGTAATTGAAAAGATATCAATGGGTCCTATCCTACGTATATGGGCCAAAGGAACTATTAGATATTTTTTACTAACATTTTTACTAACTTGTTGTCAGCAACATGCAATAAAATACATATTTACAGATGTGACTGCTTTTGCTTAAGAAAAGGGAGCCTATGCGGTCCTCTTTAAACTTTGAGAGCCTCTCTTGAGCCTCAATTACGCATTGACCCTTATGTGTAGGAGCCATTGAGCAGTTGTATATGTATATCTCTTTTGCAGCACACATACCTGTCAGTACAATGAGGAAGAGGGCTCGATGCGTATGTACCTGCGCGGTCGACCCGTGGTTCTGTACGGGCCCTCCGACCAGGACGGCCTGGACCCTGCCAAGGTCGCGCCTCCACCGCAAAGCAAGCTCAAATTAGAATGGGTCTATGGGTACAGGTGAGTGAAATAATCTGATAGGATGTTAAATGCCGCACACAGAGACTATAGATATCGCTTATTATAGACTTTTTAGAATCCATTTAGGTACTTATGGATTCCAATTGTGGCAGTTTATCTAGTAAGTTTTGTCTTTGACCAAAGACAGCTATGCATATAAAAATGGTTAAAACAAGGCAAAGTTCGAATGTCTTATTTGGCTGATCAAAATTAAAATTAAAAAGTAGAACAAAGTCAATCTATTTTATATCTGCAGCATTATTAATTTTTACTCGACTGACAAGTAGGGTAATGTTTTCGGTGCGTATGTAAGTTTTTTTTTATGTATGGGTGTTTGTATGTATGTACATTGCATTGTTTAGAGCTTAAGCGGCAGAACCGTTTTTTTATTCGTTCATTCGTTGTCATAGAGTGGAGATTACACACGCCATAACTTTTTTCCGGTGTTTTAATTAGTGCATCAGTCGGTCGGCTTTTTTTAAAATTAAGGTTAGGTTATTCAGTTCATAAAGCACCTTTGTGTATGTCTGTAATGTACTATCATATGAAGTCTTAATGACGGTAACATATCGATCGGTCCCGCTCCTCAAGGCCGCCAGATAGTACCCACATTAATTATGACTGCACCCACCACCACAATGGCACACTCGTTTTATTATCTAGTGAACCACGCTTTGTACAACCGTATTGCGTGACATCCCTATATTGTAGACAAATTATAAGTTATTTATACAATAATTGATTCAAATTATTAGATTAAATCTTTTTTTTTATATCACAAGGTGGCAAACGAGCAAGCGGCCACCTAAAAACACTAAAATAGCGAAGTAGCCGCTGCCCATAGATATCCGCAATTGCAGATGCGTTGCCTTCCTTTAATCAACAGAGGAGGAGACGCACTGAAAGAGGATATTGCATCTTCCTATGCGTATCCTTCTCCTTCAAGTCCACTTCCCCTTCCCATCCTTTCTTTGTAAGATAAGGGTGGGACGGGAAAGAAAACTAAAATTAGGCCTCCGGTACCACACTCATCAGACGAAACGTGGAATTGCTTCCACTTCACGCCTATCTTCTGTGTGGTCGTTCATCGGGCGAGCTGGCCCATTCGTGCGAAGATGGGCTCTACCACTGTTAATTAATGACTAAATCTATTTTGAATTACCAACCTTATAAAAAAATCTCGTGTCACATTGATAGTTACTATACTCCTACCAAACGGCTTTCCCTGTTTTTATGAAATATTATATGCAAATTCAGTAGGTCTGAGAATCGGCTACTATGTATTTTACATACTTCTAAGTGAGGGTTGTTTTTGGACAAAATATTATTTTTTATAATGTGGCATTAAAAATATATACAACCCTAAATTTACACCCTTCTATCACCAACTCCAATTTTCTAATATATTTTAGTAATTCAATTATGTTTTACTACTACTATAGTTGACTTAATTTATACATGGCTTCAATTTAATTGAAAGGGTATAATGTTTTCCCTATAGAAAACAATATGTTACTGACAACGTAATGAAAGTGAAGTAATGAAACGAAGTTACAAATAGATTATATAATTATAAAAAACCGAAGTTGTAACTTGTATTGTGGTCTCTTTTTTGGTTTTGGGGAGGGAAATCTTAACAAAAATACCCTGCTGCTGAGGAAAGTAGGGTTATGTGAGATTATACTCTCTAAAACCACATCAGTGGTCTTCTTCTAGTGCGATAGGTCAGGTTCCGGAATCACCACATGAATGTACCGGTGCCCCACTGCACTCAGCTTACGCGCGACCCTCTTGAGAATACGCTCTAAATCTCTCTCTCACTAAATTATTATATTATTTTATATCTAAATATACTAGAATCGTAGTTAAAACTGCAACTTGTCTTAGCAAATACAGCTGTCGGTTATACTGAAATTCATTGGTCAATTTATCAATTGTGGCGTTATTGTGAAGAAGGCACATAATAGCTTACAGCCCACTTACGCCCCCGAAAACGACTGCGTCGCAGTAACCAGTGATTATATTTATAGCACACAATTAAACACAATGATTTCTAATCTTTGACAATTGAATTTAATGTCTTACTAAAATTGGTTTTGTAAAATTCACCACCGGTCTTGTTTGTTTCCTCGCAGTCCATATCAGATAATCTACACTGCTTAAGGATAATTAGCAATACAACAAGGAGCGGTTTAAACCGGACTTTGCAATATTAATCCGCGCTACGAGGCTCTGCAGGTGCGGGAGCTAATTATGGTCCTCTAGAACGTGACTAGAACGGAATTACACATGTGTTTTAGTGTCGATTAAACAACATAGAACAAACAAAAAATAACACTTTTACGATGTTATTATTATATCAAGTTTGTTTATGATCTATCAGAATCGCTCTCCATTCACTGAAACGTCTTAATCTATTACAAAATAAACAAATAAACCGTTTTTTAATCTTTTTGCACCGAATTCTGTGTTCTAATTCGGAGTCCGCACGTAGTCCAAGGCCGGATCCGAACGCTGTTACGCTTGGCCGCTCAACTGTGGAAGTGGGCCGATGACCACTGAGTCATCGGTCTATCACAGACCTAGACCGGTCTCGCTGCTTTGTTTGATGAGTATTCTACGAAAGAATACATCCTCTACATGTACTAAACTATAACAATGGTTGTTCATCACGCATTATATGTAATGTACACCTAAGGTTATGTACATCTTATTTATCGCGGAACTAACATAAATAGAGAATACAAGATATATTTACTTATGCTTATTTACATAGAGTTGTCGGACCAAGAACCGATTAGTAAAGAAATTTATAATTATAGTTTTCCAACCATCGTTGTAATGTTTAATTTTGAAATTAAATCAATATTGTCTTCTAGAAGGACACTTGGTAGGTCACTTTCTCAGTCACTTCTGCTTTACTTCATCTAAACAGAACAAAATAGATACAACTCATGATTGTGATGTAACTAACATACATCATGTGTCTTATACTTCTATAAGGGAGCTTGTTATAAGCTGTTTTCTCTTCCAGAGGCAAGGATTGCCGCAGCAACCTGTACCTTCTGCCGACCGGTGAGATCGTGTACTTCGTGGCGGCGGTGGTGGTGTTGATGAACGTGGAGGAGCAGTGCCAGCGGCATTATACCGGCCACACGGACGATGTCAAATGTCTCGCCATACACCCAAACAAACTCATCGTGGCCAGCGGACAGTGCGCCGGACATGACAGGGTTGATGCCAGGGTGAGAAGACTTGCGCAAACTTTCTTATGAAATAAGAAAAACACTTTATCGTAGTCCTCATTTCATGTTAAATATTTAGCATAAACTTAAGAAAGTATTTTACTCTAATAGTAAGTCATCTTCATCACCACCATCATCATCGCCATCATCATCATCATCAAGGGAGGGGAGCCTATCCTAAGTTAGTGTGTGGTGACTAGGCTCAGTGCGGGATACCTTCAAGCACATCTTTGAATTTTTTCGAGAGCGCAGTTTGCAACACGATATTTTCCTTCTTCGTAAGAACGTCGGGGTACATCTCGTATGTACCACGACTTTCGGACGACGTATATGAAGTTCGAAAATTGAAACTCACATTGGTAAATGGCGGGATTTGAACCCAGGACCTGTAGATTAAAAATTCAGGATCTTAAGCCCTGAGCCACCTACGCATCAAGTATCAAATAGTAAAATAAATGTTTACTGTAGCGGTCCTTCGAGTTGGACATCATGGGCAGATTATGAGCTTTGCCTCAATATGTATCAAAAAATTCTCATAATATTAATGATGTATAGATCATGATGATGATCATGAGATGGAGCGTCGGTGGCTCAGTGGCTAAGCACTTGACTTGCAATCTGCAGGTCCAGGTTCGAATCCCGCCATGTACCAA
>JAAOEG020000006.1:8261638-8276550 GCA_011763625.2 Papilio bianor
TGCTATCATGTCTTCGTTTTAAAACCTAGGAGAAGTCATCTCATGACGTTTGATAAGCAGTTAGGGATGTCACGTGGCCGTGTCATGCACGAGCAACACGTTGCCGTGATGCAGCGGCCGCGAGCAGCGATAGCGCAAGAATGCAGCTGCGTGCTAGCGTGACGGCGTGACGGCTGTCAGCGTGTCGGAGCGGTTATCGCGCGGCCTTGGCATTGGCATTGGCGTTGCGCGCTCAACCGAGCTAATGCCCACATCTATTGCCGCGTGTTTAACTAACACGTCCATAGTTTATACTCTACGAATAATTTGATAATTTTTAACTCTATTATTGCTTATAATAACTTTTTCATACGTATAATTTATGATTTGTTTTTACAGGATCATTCTACACATGCCGTGCACAATTTTTTATTAGTTTTATAATTTACGCGTATTTTAGTGTCTATTGTTCGTAAACTGTTCATCATAAATGGTTGCAAATATTATACATTGCTCAGTTTGTCCTTGGCATTTAATCAGTCAACTGTACTGCAAATACTTCTTTCTTTATATTTAAAATTTGGAGAAGTTGTAACGCACTTGTCTTCAATAGATATTTTTAGTTGACCAATTTTTAGAATAACACATGGATTAATATTGCAGTCATTTTTTATTCCATATGTCGTTCTACCGCATCTTTAACTATACAGAAATAATACCACCTATATAAATATGTACTTTAGACTTAATTTGAATATCAAGAATGGGTTATCCATCGTAACAAGAGACGCGGATATATCGCGGAACGGAAAATGTGTTTATATCGTTGTAAAGTTATACATGTAACATCGTAAGACTGTGGGTGGGAATTTCCAGCAGTAACTTTGCCATTAGATTAACAATAGCTACTGCTCTCTACGTCACAAATTTTACCCAATGGTTTGACGAGACAAATCAAACAGACACAATAAAATATGAAGCTGAGAAGTACTAAGTGCTCATAAAAACCAGAATGATGAAACTTATTTAAAGAAATTCGTAAAGCCTTTTTCTTTCTTCTGACCAAAGTATCTTGAATAAAAGCTGAACAAAGCTACTGTTTCTGCTTGTTTCGAATATTGTGTAACGACCGTTTGTAAAAAAATCATTTTTTTACATATTGACTTTCCAGTTGACAGGCGTGTGACACATTTGTAATTTTCCTTGTCATCGCTTAGGATATCGCGTGATTTATCCATGTATGTATTGAAATATGTATTTATATACATACTAGCTGTCGCAAGCGACTCCGTCTGCGCGTTCTTTTTCTAAAAGTTATTTTCTAAAATAAAGGTAGCCTAAGTCACTCCTTAATTACATCGGCTATCTGGCAATAAAAGTCCCGTCAAAATCGGACCAGCCATTTCAGAGATTAGCCGGAACAAACAGACAGACAGACAAGAATTGTAAAAAATGTGATTTGGTGTATGTACCGTATATATATTCATATACATGTAGTAAAATACGGTTATTTCAATAGTACAGACACTCCAATTTTATTATACACATGTATAGATCGGAGTGTCTGTTTGTAATATTGTAGTAATCGTTTTTTACTACATGTATATGAATATATATACTGTACATACACCAAAATATCTTTTTTTAAATTTTGTCTGAATGAACATGTCCGGTCTTAACAATCTTAACATTCGGTCACGAAACAGCTTACTGAGTCATCCGCGCAAACAATTTATTTGATCATTAATTTACGCTTTGTTTGAACTGTGTATCTATTTTCAACTTAGTTTTTGTTACGCGTGTCGCCTGCACGGTCGCTTTGTTTACATTTAACATTATATCTTACTCAAAACAATTGTTTTCTTTTAAATATTTTCAGCTTCCTTAGTACTTAGTATATAGTTTGCAGATTCTGTCTGTTCTTCCCATTTTCTGATGTTTAAAGTCTTCTCTTGCCAAAACAACTTACAGTCAAAAACTCTTTTAGATGCTTTATTTTTATATATTTTTTTTGTTTTTCTTAATTTCCTATCATTGCGGTTGTGGGACATTATGATTGCATTTTAAGAAGTTTTTTTAAGTATATCTATACATATAATAAAATTGGAGTGTTTGTAATATTGAAATAATCGTTTTTTACTATTATTTTTACTTTTATATTATTATATTTACGCTACATACACCAAAATAACATTTTTTGACATTTTTGATTCACATCTCTGAAATGGCTGGACCGATTTTGACGGGACTTTTATTGACAGTTAGCTGATGTAATAAGGACTAACTTAGGTTACGTTTATTTTGGAAAAGCCCGGACGGAGTCGCGGGCGACAGCTAGTAATACAAGCTAAGCTTGTTTGATAGCATCTTGTGGTGTGTTCCCACAGGCGTTCCACGTGTAGATGTGATCATTATAAATATTTAAGTAATCACTCAACCGCCACTTACGTGCCATTGTTACCACTTATGCTGCAGTCTGCAGTCGGGTCACGCAACTCGTCAACTATATTTTTATTGTTGCAATTCTATCTCGTACATACTCTTTGTCTTTGCCAAGGTCGGTTCTGACTCATGTAAGTCTTGTAAAATGAACCTTATTACCATGGAGTGTAGTGTCCTGTCCCATTACATAGTGAAGGAGGAAAAGGTTTCAAAGCAATGTTATCTCTAATGCTAGCGTGTTTTATGTTAAGTCGTTAGTATTTATATTTTTATATTACTAAGTGTCGTTTATGAGTAACAGGAAAAAGATAGACGGGTTTGTAATGGTTTATTTTTTAATAGCACAAGGCGCCAAACGAGCCCGCAATCTGATTTCGCTCTTTTTTTTTGTGACTGGATAGTTACTGTTTGCCTTGAAGAGGCATTTACAGCTTCACCGGGCATGAGGTGGCCGAGCGCAGATGGCGCTTAGCCTAAACGTCGTTTAAGAGTAAACTCGAGGGATCCCTCAGGAACCTCGGCGTCCGCTTACTTCGTTATTATTACCGGATTGAGCAGATTTAGCTAAAACGCGGAACGACCTCTGCCCATTGATATTTGCAAAAAGTTGTAGATGCGCTGTATAAATAATGGAGACAGAAGACTTTACGAAAGAGGATATTTCAATTGCATATATCCCGTCCCCCGCCGAGTCTAATTCTTCGTTTTATCCTATTCTTATTAGGAAAGGATGGGAAAGGGAAAAATACTAATTGTAAGCCTCTAGCACGCACACCCACCAGAAGAAATACTTAATTACTTCCAATTTACGAATATCTTCTGTGTGGTCAGTTAAACAATATGGCATTTTACAAAGAATTTGGATCGATAATTCTAGATTACGTATCAGGCACAGACTTGTGTAGGTCGGTTGCGCAAGGCCGATGCATTGGTGTTGCAAACCGCATTCGCTGATACTTTCGGTTCGATTGAGGTCCTGCGAGCTGCAAGCCAGACGCATGCCGCGCATAACGGACTGCGCCCGCCGAGTCGCCGCCGGACGTGTTCTAAATAATGCAACCAATGCCTTGTATCAACCACTCGTCGTATACTGCAGGCTTATTTACATCCGCTTGGCGCACCGCTCGAACAAGACCTAGCTCACTTGCAGTTTGAATTATAGTTAAAACTAACGCTGTAGAAATCTCTGTATGGGTAATGGATTTCAAAGCTCATTTTATCATAGTTGTTCCATTGCTCTTAAAAGGCTGTGACATTAAAAGATCGGTACCTAATAATTTCGCTAATTTTAAAAAGTAAAATGAACAATTGTACACATTAATAATTAGGTTAAGTAGCGTAGTGTTTTTGGTACCGTAACATAATCTAGTTAAAGAGGGACGTTGTAATACCTATAGACGTTTAAGGAATAAGCAAGGGAGGGGAGGGTGGGGTCAATTGACATTAAAATTTTATCTGATTCGCCATTAAACTGGTTACCGCGCTGACGGAGGTCGTATCTCTTATCTTAACGTCTCTTAAGCTCCCTTTTGTTTATAAACGGCACTTTATGGTGCTTGACAGAATCCATTATGTATATTTAAATAAAGGTCTTAATGTTCACATAATTGCTTAATGTTGTACAAAATGTCACAAATGCTAATAGGAGACAGGGAAACTGAACAGGAGACAGGGAAAGTAAAATTATTCTTGAAACAACTTTCCATAATAGAATTGACACTTTTGTTGTGTCCCACCTTGGCACAGATGGTTTAGAATATTAGCTTGTCTGGATACCACGATAAGTGCACTGTCGTGGTACGCTACCGCTCCACTCGACTGTCGGTATACAACTGACTCAGCTGCCACCGGAAGCAGGTGCATGAGACTACCAAGATGGTCAACTGACTAGTTGGACCACCACAACTTTTATAGAATGAAGGATTATATTGTTTTCGATAAGAATCTCTTACAATGTATGTATAGTTTAATTTAAAACGGCCATCAAATATGATTCAATTGGCCATCACATCTAACCACAAATAACCGTTTTTTACTACATGTATATGAATATATATATACGGTAGGTACATACACCAAAACAATATTTTTTTAACAATTTTTGTCTGTCTGTGTGTTTGTTCCGGCTAATCTCTGAGGTAGTTGATGTAATAAGGAGTAACTTAGGCTACGTTTATTTTAGAAAAAGAACGCGCGGTCTAAGTCGCGGGCGACAGCTAGTCGTAAATAAAGCCAGACGTCTTGAAATAAATTCATGTAATTGCGATACCAGACAGGCGCGTCGCGCCTGTTACGAGCATACATATGTTCAGAATTGCATTCTCCCATCGAGTCATTTATCTTCTGAAGCTTCAAAATTATATTTCTTACTAGCTGTCGCCCGCGACTTCGTCCGCGCGTTATTTTTCTAAAATAAAAGACTTTTTCTAAAATAAACGTAGCCTAAGTTACTCTTTATTATATCAGCTACCTGCTAATAAAAGTCCCGTCAAAATCGGTCCAGTCATTTCAGAGATTAGCCGGAACAAACAGACAGACAGACAAAAATTGTAAAAAAAATTGTTTTGATGTATGTACCGTATATATATTCATAAACATGTGTTAAAAACGGTTGTTTTAATATTACAAACAGACACTCCAATTTTATTATATGATGAATAGATGTTATGTTGTAGTCAAAAATGCTTATTTTGTGAACACGACGGCACGGCAACAGCAAGTAAGGGCGACCGGTCTCCTTCACATCACTCAAACTAGGCTAAGGCCGGCCGTCGAACCTGAGACCTCTCACATAATCCGTACCTCCAGCCGGTATGAACATTTTAAACTTCGTAAACATTTACATAGGTCTATTTAAACTGGTTTGTTTGTTGCAATAGAATAACCCTAGGTGGTAAATTAAAAGTGTACATTGATAAATCGAATGTTGAATATTAATTGTTCCCCTTGAACTTTACGCGGTATATTTCTTTGTCAAGGCCCGCTCGTGACAATAAGTGATTGTGTTGTCAATTGCGTTTGCTAATTCCATATACAATATGATATAATAATTTATCTTTAGCTAGAAATAACTATCAGAGTTCGTCGTCTTTAAGTATTATATAACCATACATTATTTTATAGCTAGGAAAAGTAACGTATTAGAATTTCATCGCGCTTTATTTTTCTATTCTTTCCATTCTCGCTGTACCAGGCGTTGTACACCTGGCCATAAACTATATGCGGCAGTACAGCGCTTTTTAAACCCCGTACTGTTTAGGAAACTAAAACCCTTTTTATGTCTTTCGCACGACAAAGGCGGCTATACTATTCTTAGCCGCAGTGTAAGCGAGGCTTATACACGTTGTTTCAGATCTGGTTTCGCACTTAACGTGTTAAAGTAAAAAAAAATATTTAATGGCAGGGAAAATCTTTTTAAAATAAAACATTACATTTAAATACACGTTGCATATCACATAAAACAGTGTGTACTATTTCTTAATATATGTATAAGTAAATTACAAAATTTGTATGTTGGTACTTTTATGTTAGCTGAACTATAACTATTACAGCAAGAATAAAAGCAAAGCCGACCTTGAAATATTATAATAAAAACATTTTAAAATAAAATTCTAGAATTTTAACATGCAGTTCTCTGGTAACGATACAATCTAAAATTTAAATTGTAGAGTCAAGTTTAACTCGGGTTAAACTAATTTTATTGTGACACCGTATTATTTACTTCCCTGTAAAAACTCATTGTAATATTTCAGGGCTGGCACAACCCAGTTTTTAATTAGCGCGTTGTATTGCAACGAACAATGACTTGAATAACTACTGTTTGTATAGAATATAGCGTCGTACTGGTTTCAATTATTTTGTATTTGTGAACGCTGTGCTGTGAGCGGCGTGGCGCGGTACTGCAGTGGCCGCGCCATGTCCGCGACCCGAGCTGCGCCACAACGCCGCGCCGCCCGCCGCTACGTGACGCTCGCTAGGGCAGCCACACTCAAGTTATTGGAATCTTAATAATAATAGATTAAATTATTGTTAAAGTGGGAAATGATTTATGGTACAAACTGTACGATATCATGTAGAAAGCGGCCAACTTTCTGACTTCTGAAATTCAAATTAATTCAAAATGAAAACAACTGACACAAAGCATTTTAGCACAAAGTTTAATGTTACTAGTCTTTTTTGCGGGCTGTATACGCGCCAGCTGTTCAACAAATTTCACTTTTGGAAGAATTTCAGATACGTTGCTTAGTCATATACTAACTACTACTATGGACTGTTATAGATCACCGTATCTTCACTTCCATTTTGGAAATAACGATGTTTGCTGGCAACCCTATGTGAAGGAGGGCGCGCTCGTCAGTTCGTCGACCCCGTGCAGTGACGCAACCGCGCCAACTTTCTAACCGCGACGTCAGCGCGCCCGCTAAGACCTCTACCTTCACTTGCTGCTGTACCCACGTGTGTGTACGGTCGTGATAATGTACGCCATTCTCATCCCTTTCACCAAACCTTATAGATTATTTTCCTGTAAGCTTCCGTTGTTTTTGCCGTGTGTTCGTGCATCGTATTGTCACAGGTTAGGTTCGGTATTTCGTTACGTGCGAATTTTAACTAGGAATATTGTTACATATGGTAGAATTGGTGACGTTGATGTTAGTATTAGTACATCGATTTCTGCGATGGAACTAGCAGTGCAATCGTAAAGCAGCTGTATAATTTTGATTGGAACTACTTGCACCTTGAAGCCTCTTAAAATAATGTGTCGTAGAAATCTCAGAATTTCTAAATAAACTAAAAAACAGAATGAGTACTGTGAGTTGTTATATTTCGATGTCGACGGTGATGAGAGTGCCGGATCGGTGTGAGCGTGATTTGGCAGCGCGCCAAGCCCGTGCTCACGCGAGTGTTGCTCAATGATCGGGTGCTATTTCAGGCGCGCCTGTGCCTCGCGCTGCTCATCCTTATGTGAATGGGAAATGCCCGGATAATGGACGTTGGATAACGCACTCCCGGCGACACATTACAAAGACACGTGACTGACAGTCTCACTGGGTAATTCTATGTTTATTCCCGCGGACTATTTATCCTTTACCTACTTTCATTACTATTGAATGATTTTGATATTTACACTCTAATTGAAGTTACTATCTGATGCAAATATACCTATAGATAGTATTCTGCTAAGTGTTATAGTTTTGGAGTACACTTAATACGTTAAAATATAATCACTGTCTACTCCTATGTGTAATGGCGTGTGATAGCGGCCTCGCTCAGCGCTAGCGGGCGCATGTGGGTCGACGAACGGTATTACACTTTCTTTTTTGCTCCTTGCTCGTCCGCTCACGAGACCGCCTCCTCTCTACCCTCGCCCCCGCAGACAATGTACCGCTTTGTATACGATGCAGGACAATTCTTTACGACTCGAGTTTGTCCCTGACCCCAAGTGTCATTATGACCCTTCGTTCTTAATTTTTATTAGAAATCAAGGCCGCGTTTATTTTTTTATTTTCTAAGAAATAAATCATTGTTAATGCTATTTTATTTGTAATTTTGAAAAATCGCTGTGGAAGTATTAGGTGTTTGTGAGTGATGACTGTAGGGCGGATAGCGTGGGTTTAAATTATAATGGTACACTTTGTCCAAAGAGAAAGCTTACAATAACGATAGGTTACGCCTACGCCACAAAATGTTAATTTAGGCTCCCAAAAATAATAATAGCTGGTAGTTTTGTTTACTTTAAACTTATATTTGTCATGCGTATTCCAGAAACAAATTTATTATTATATCACTTAGCAACAGTGTACCTTATCCACATGTGTCTAATAAAAAAGTGTGTCGTTGTCTGTTTGTAGTGCGATAAACGTGGGCATAGCTGAGATATTAGCAACAAGGTGTAGCTATATCATAGTTGTGGTATTTCTTATCGGTATCTTATCAAAGCGGAGTGCGTCAATATTGGACGTGTGCATTCCGCGAAGTACGTTGTGTGATGACATACTGACTCCGCTGTCACAGACTAAGAATTATATTTGCTTCCCATTGCATAGAATGCAATTAACTTTCATTAAAATTCTAACTAAGCACGTACATATACTGTTAAGACAAGTTTTCGATCTTATTTCACCGAAACGGTTAGGAAAAAACATCTTTGGCTGTATAGCTATAGGATATGCTTCGAATATAACGCAACGAAGACAGACAATGGATTACATCGGCAATTTTTTGGGACTGACTTTTCATTGTTTGCTTTGTAGAGGCATTTACAGCTTCACGGTTCACGTGCTTCACGCATTTGGCGCTTAGCCTAAACCTTAAGAGTAACTAGGCTCGAGGGCACCCTCAGGAGCCGTAGCTCAGGCCGTTACTTCGTTATTGTTACCGGGTTGGGTGGCCGCCGAGGTCTTAGACTGCTTCGGACGCTCAATGGACTGACTGGGCTCAAGGGCCCCCGAGAGGGGACTTCGGCTTGGTCTGTCACTCAACACGCAACTTGCATTCCGATTCAAAGGTACCCGAGAGGGCTGAACCTATGCTTGTTCGGTTGCTGTTATTTGATTACTTACATCTGTCGAGCTACGCCAGAAATACTTTTTAATACTAGTATTCTTGTATGGTAGGCCCGTTTAGACAACAGTTGAAATTAAGTGACTGTAACTGTATATTTATGTAACGAATAAAAGTTTTTATAATACGACAGTAAACAGTTCAGTTTTAGATTTTATCAGTATTAAAATTGCGATGAAATAAATTTGACAATGGTCATCGCTCAAATTATCTTAAACAGCGATAAAAATATTTATCAAATATTTCATGGTAACATAGTACATTTAATATGTATGTGGAGATGCATATGCCAATGTAAAGGCACATTCACACGGGCGCAACGACGCGCGACGGCAAGCATGCGGCGTGACGGCGACAGCGCGCGTCACTATTCCGTTCGCCGCATCCGATGCCTTCGCTGCGGACATATAATTTTTTTTTGCGTTGTCTCGTAACTCGCTCTTAAATACATCATTTAAAACCTCCTTGTCTTTTTGCATTACATTTATTTCTTTCGTTATATGCCTGAGGCACCAAAGTTAGAAAGTAATCATTATATTAACATTGATTACGTAGAATGCAACTCCACAGCTTCTGAAGTTTATAATGAAAGAGTTTTCTTATTCTTCTCCGTATTATATAATGTTATATGTGTGCTTGGTTGTTGCATTTATTTCAAGCTACTATTGCAATTGTACATAACGGGTACGGGTACATAAGCATTAAGAATTTCGCCACCGTTTCACACGAAAGAGCTCAACTCTTGGACGCCACATGCGATTTGCGCAACCCTCTTTCCATTGTGAAGTAATGGTTACACTGCACAAATGAACGCTCTCATGCAAACTTCGATCAGATAAATAGTTGTATTTATTTAAGTATAATATAAAAGAATTTTGTGAACAATAATTATTTATCAGTTTAAATAAGAGAGCGCGTTATGTAGTAATTAAAAGAATCCGTCTCAGTGGAAGCGTGAAGGTCTCCAAGGTAATGGAACATTGGCATCGCTTTTGCCATGGCCGGTAGTTAGAAAGCGCGGGCGGCGAGCGTGGCGGCTTGTCGGCGCGGCGGCGCGGCGGCGTGGGACCGACACGCCACTGACCGACAGTCAGTGACGCGTGGCCGCTGCGCTCCAGACGCAACATTATATACAGCTGATTAAATAGAACTAAACGCACGACTAGCCTAATAAATCAACGAGGAAAACCAGCCGACAACAACTCAAAGAACTTGCAAAAGCAAGATGTAATCGATTGCTGGTTGGAAAAGAGTTCAGCGCCGTTTGTGTTGGGTTGACTTTATTTGCTTTACTGTTTCTTTTTGATCTGTCTTCCGTGAATTATTTACGTAGATTTAATGGTTTCTATACGATTATTCGCATTATTTGATCTCAAATTTAGACTCTACGAATTATTTAAGTATTAAAAATGAAGATAACGTCTAGACTAATCTCTTACGTTTCTTTTTATTGCTTTATTGATTTAGAATAATGTCTTATTGACGTAATGTAATGTGTTTGAACATATTTTTGTACCGTTTATACTTTCTAAGAACTAGCACAATGAAATGCTCAAATAACTTTTGAAATTTCGTTTGCAGATTATTACACTTTAACGACTGAACCTGACATCTAATAATTTTATGAATTACTAATATAATCAAAGATGTGACAATGAATACCATCTGTCATAGTAACTGGTGCTCCTCCTATGTGCGGGTACAATACAGGAAGGTAAAATCTGTAATCAGGATTCAGTGAAGCGCTGTGTCGCTCGTCGGCCTTCCCTCGTACGCGATGTGAATGTAAAGACAGTAATGGACAGGGACGGACTGCAACGGTTACAGTGTCTGTATCATTTTAATTGATTGGAAGATTGGCCGAGGGATAGGCATTAAAGGATTTTCTTTTCTTGTAAAAATTGTAAACACAATCGTAGTTAACCTTACCTTTGTTTTGCTGTGAAGTGTGATAGTTACAGACTGTAATATAATGATAGACTTTTATACAAGTTTTTTTACGTATAGTTTCTGTGTCAAATAATTAAAGTTCCGCGTGCAATGCATAATAATTCAGTAAAATGTATAAAGTTATCGGTCACGGTTGCCAATTCTTAGAACGTGTGTGATGGCGGCGCGGTTCACGTTGTGGATTCAGCTTTTATTTTTAACTGACTCATTTTTTATATCGAGATCGAGTCATATTACTTCCGTCTGTTTTCGTTTAATACGACACGCGACGAAATTAAAAATAAATATTTTGATTGTTAAGAGGAGGAATGGTCCGTCTCTGGGAAACACGGAGAAAATCCTTTACGTCCAATGGTTCATGACAATGAGTTTATATTGTAGATTTTAACGATAATACAATATCGATTTATCCAATAATTTGCTGATGGTTTTTTAGAATACTCACTATTTTTTCATGTATTTATTGATTTATAATTTCCCGTCTCGTCTCAGTCAATGAATGGATTATCATCATCAGCTCATGTCCATCCACACCGAGGGGCTCCGTATCCTACCTCATGTTGGGTGCCTAGGCCTTAGTCAACCACGCTGGCCCAGTGCGAATTGGTTGCCTTTACAGATATCTTTAAAAACTCTTTGCAGATATGTGCACGTGAAATCATGGAAACTTCACCGTAAGAACACCAGATAAATGTAAATATGAAATTCGAAAACCACATTTGTACTGGGCGGGAATCGAAAATGAACGTGTAAGATTATGGTCCGATCTGGTCGAACGCTTAACAACTGTTACCAGCGCACAATGGATACGTAGCCTTAATCATTTCTTCTGACAACGTGTTCAATGACTAGTTGCTGACGTGTTCCCGCCGAGCTGTCGTCAGGCTCTCGTCGGGTCGTATAGACCTCACACACGACGCCCACGCGCCATAGCTCCTCCGCAAATTTGCTTGTTGATGCCGTCTATTACTGAATATGTTTCATTGTGCCCGTTTACACCTAGATGTATTATTCCACCAATGTAATTCGAGTTCTAGAGAGTTATTATAAGTTCAATTGATTGAGAACTTTGGACGTGATTAATTCTAACAATATTATCTTAGCAATATTATAAATGTAAAATTTAGATAAATGCATGAATGTATGTTTGATTGTATCATCAGAACGACTCAACGAATCTCACTAAAATTTGGCAAAGATATACATAGAGAATAGTCCGAAAGAACACATAGGCTACTAAGTTTTTTTAATGCCTTGCGGACGGTGTCACAGGCAAATGTTTGTTTAAAATAACGCTTACGAAGTTTTAATGTAAAGAAGTGTCCAATCAAAAAAATAGTTTATCAAATTTATTTTACAATTAAAAACAAAAACATAAACCGATAAACGCACATGTTTGCGGCTAATTAAAATGATTTTATATACTCGTAGTTCTAAGAACAAGGCGTTAAAGATTATGTATAACACATCCAGAAGCCGAATGACGGCAGTGCATACCGGGTACATCGAAACTTTCGTTTCCTCCCACGTCTAACTCATACCGGCAACAAAAACAGTGATTGAAAACAAAGATTATAATAATACCACTAAACGGTATTAGAATCTATGGGTCTTCTTTACGCGAGATTTTTAATGACCAATAACTAGCAGATAAAAAAATGTATAAACAAAAAACAACTACCGCCCGTAACTCAGAGGGGTAGGCAGAGACCAAGGACCTTTTGGCGCAATCCTAACACACTTCCTTCGCTTCTTCTACATTCATACACGCTCGTCGGTTTCGGATGCTCTTAATACGGCCCTTCTTGAGTATCTCATCAATCTGGGCTGTATAAGTCCTTCTGGGACGGTCCTGACTCCTGACCGACTCTGCCGTTCATTCTCGCATCATGAATTTCCTTTGTTACTCTCTTTCAGTCATCCTTTCAACGTGTCCAAGCATGCCTTTTTCAACTCGACTCACCATATCCTGTTTTAAACCACATTCTGCCCTTATCGCACTATTTCTACTCCTATTAATCACGGTCAATTGGAAATTCAATTCAAAAATGAATAAAGGGATATATAGTGTATATATTTGCGCGTTAAAGTTTTGTTTAGAGATAAAATTAAAGAATTATGTGGCTCTGCGACTTGTTTTACGTACAAGCCGCTTGTAGTGTTCTAATATAAACCTCGTTGTGCTCGTTGTGGTCTGTGTAATTGTCTGTGGAATGAATTATATTAACGTCTCTTCTATTAGCTGTTTCATTGGGAATTTTACAAGTGTTATGTTTTCCTTATGATTTTTATGTTCATGTTTCATTACCGTCGTTATATAAATTACAAAGCGTCTTGTTCATTCTGTTATTTTGATTGTAGTTTCTATTTCGTCTCACTTTTAAAGATACACCGGAGTACGTGATAAAATTGAATTATCGGTTTTTCAATCTGTTAGTGATATTTTTAAATGGCGATACGCCAAAAGTCTTCATAGTATAAGTAGGAATAAATGTATGCAAAATTCTTTATACATATCGTACTAATATTATAAAGAGGAAAACTTTGTTTGACTGTAATCAATAGGCTCAAAAACGACTGGACCGTTTTTAAAAATTCTTTCAACATTTGAAAGCTACATTATCCACGAGTAACATAGGCTAAATTTTATTTTGGAAAAATATTTCGGACACAAGGTGTAAAAAATCAACCAGAAAAGTTACTTATTTTGCGTACGCTGCCTAAACTATAAAAGATAGAATCGCCGAAAAGTCCGCGACACACTATACCTATCTATGTCGCGTGAGGCACAACAACCATTTTTTTATTTAATAATATTGAATTGGCTAGACCGATTTTGAAGGGACTTTTATTGGCAGGTAGCTGATGTAATAAGGAGTAAATTAGGCTACGTTTATTTAAAAAAAGAAAGCACGGACGGAGTTGCGGGTGACAGCTAGTTTTTAATAAAATTATATCTAAATGGCTTAGGAGTAGAAGGAAAATTATAAATTTCTCTTATAATTTGCGATACTATAATAATAACTAGTATCCCCAAAACGTGATTATGTTTAATTTAATACAGTATGTGGTCTGCCAGCAAAGTTTGTAAGTAAACATATTTATTTACATTAGCACAGGAAAATATGTGTAAACAGATACGATTTGCGTCAGTAGCTGTGTGTTGTAGACTTTAGCGGTGCGATGTGAACAACCCTAACTCCGGTAATGACCGTTTTGCGTCACAGACATTAATCTATTTAACATCTCTTCTGTACTGTCGTGCTGCTTTGATTCCTTGATCACGACTACTTTTTGTCGACAACCTCTAGTGACAAGACACGATTCATAATAATTAAATATTTTCTATTACTAAAGATTACTGGCGATTTTTCAGAATAACCATTAAAATTTTAGTTAGTTAACATTTTTCATTAATATCATCATCACCTAGTGAGCGGTGAGTATAGTGAGCTACGGATAGTGATACGTCTTCACTGAGAGTCTCGCAGCCTACCCTAAGTTAGGGGTAACTAGACCTTAGTCAACCACGCTGGGCCAGTGGCTTTGGTAGTTGACTTCACACATATCTTTGAATTTCTACGCCGATAATATGTGCCGTATCACGATGTTTTCCTTCACCGTAAGGACGTTGGATTACCCTTTGATTTAAGATGTTAATGAATTGGAAGGTTTTGTTTGAGTGTGTGTTAAATGTAATAAAGGTCCTCAAATCCAAATTCCAAATCGAGCTACTATATTCGATGCGTGACGTCGCTCGGTCGAGTGGTTGGCGGCCTGAATGCCAATGCGACGGCTGGTACGCGCGCCGCCTGCCAAGCGGACCAGCATGGCCCTCGTGGGAGACGCAATAAACTAGCGGTACGAAATGAATTCCCCTGATAGCGATCCTCACGTAGCCTGCCAGGGCCTTGGACATGTACCACAGACGCACAAGAATTTTTATACCTCCTAGATACTATTGTTTTTGTATTTAATGT
>JAAOEG020000006.1:8317069-8330395 GCA_011763625.2 Papilio bianor
TTATTTAATGCCATTTAGGCTTAAAAGAATCCTTCTATCATTTATCTCATATTCTCGCAATAATAATAATAATAATAGACACCTATGCTTATGTATTAACAACGTTTCGGTTGGTCACAGGTTTATACTTAAAAATATTATCTACAGCTTAACTGATTACATTTTAGATTGTTAAAAAAACCACATTATTTTTAAGATTATAGCAACGAATTGTCAGCATTATCGCTTGTACTATTTTATATAGGTTTTGTCAGCGCTTTTTTATCTAAAATATGACAGTAGCATCGTCAATGTGCGGTGCTGTATTTATAAATGCTAGCCGATAAGAAATTTTGATAACTGTATTGTGAAATAGGTACGAATGATTCGTCATTCACCACGTTTACCTGCCCACGTAACTGTTTCTTCCCGATTCTCGGGCTCGGGCGCATACAAAAACTGATGGGCCTTCATTATTGTAAAATCAAAGCACAACACAACACAAACTGAACTGACATGCTTGGCGGCAAGCGACGTTGCCGCGCCGCGCGGCTGACTCGTCACGTGACGTCACGTCTCAAGATGGCCGTTGTACGGGTTGCCGCCTCCCCGCACCGGCCCCTGCTCCCCCCGACAGCCGGATCCGACCGCGTTGTTGTAATAATAATTCAGAATGCAGCCCGAAAGGAAACCGCGCGAGAATAGATTGAAATTTAATGCATCGAGCACGTCGGTTATACGCGTTAGCGCTAATTGTTATTCTACTAAGGCAGCTGTTTACTTTCGTTGAATAATGTCGGCTCTGTTAGGCGGAATCGAGGCGCTGCTCGGGTGTGCTGAGACTTCATGATTCACACCGACTGGCAAATGGCGCACAGTTACGTCGTAATTATTGATCGTGAAATCATCGAATCGACAGTTTAGCACAGCTCGCAACACCGCAGTCACCCAATGTGCCCGACACGACACTACAACAACCGACAAACTAGAACAAGCACCTTCGAACTTCATGTCTATTGATTCGATTGGAACTTTACTGTTATCTATCGATTGTAAAATCAATTTTGTTATGACCTTATTTTACCTCGATGGCTAGTTTATTCTTTCGCATGAACATTTATCATTCAGGATCTTTTTATTATTTTCCTTTATATTCTTAAACATACATGTTATTTGTACATAGGCGTAGTATTGTATTATCTGTGGCACAGATAACAATAAATTTATTCTTTATATACTAACATAGGTATCTACTTACTTTAAAAATACTCAATTTTGTGAAATGAATTTCTTTACATCATTCGTTATTTTAGCTGTAGCCGTACACCATTGTAGCTTAGTATAGAATAGCTCGGAATTCTGATGGTATTTGAACTCTGAGTAAGTCTCGATCTCGGTCCTCGAGTAATTAATGAGGGCTAGTTGGGTATTGTGAGTGCACAGGCAGGCCCGATGGGTTGGCGGCGGTCGGCGGCACGTAGTACGGGCGAGCGCGGGGTGCGCGGCGGCGGGCGCGGCTAACGGCGCGTCCTGCGCGCGCTGACGTCACCGCTCGATAGCGGCCCGCCCCGCTCTGAGCCCGCCGCCCGTACTCAGTCCCCGTTCGACTGCCGCGCGATTTGCACGTAGCGCAACGTCTCCCCTCGCGGATACGAATGTGAAACTGGTGTTTGCGTGTACCATGGTGACAGTGTCTCTCGTGGCAAGTACGAGTGATCAGTGACAATTTACAGAAGTAACGAAGAAAACCGATCTCTCCCGTTCCGCTCGACGGCCGGCGAGATGTCGGTGATGCAGAAGAGACAGCATTGCTACCTGTGCGACCTTCCGCGCATGCCGTGGGCCATGCTGCACGAGTTCTCGGAGGCGGTGTGTCGCGGCTGCGTCAATTATGAAGGCGCGGATCGTATCGAAGTTGTTCTCGATACCGCCCGCCAGTTGAAGCGAGCTCACGGCTTTCAGGAGGGCAGAGGCCCAACACACACGAAGGGTGCGCACCGGGCGCCGCTAGAGGCGCATCAGAACGGCGGGGAGAACACCGGCCGCGGCCAGCCGGCTCAACCCGCCCACCATGCGCCTACGGCCGGGTTTCCACTTCACCATACGCGTCCCACGCCTAGCGCGGGTCTCTTAGCCGAGTACGGCAGCCGACGTGAGGAGCACGAAGGCAGGCGGCTCACCCATTTGACCGCACACCATCTTCCACACGGCGGTGCGCGGCTCGCCCCCGGGCTGACACTGAAGCGGCCGCTGGAGGAGGACGAACACCAAGCGCATCACGAGCCGACGAAGAGGCTGCTTGAGGAGCACGCGCGACCGCCGCTAACGCGCGGTGAGTCGCTACCGGCCGTATCGTTGGCGGCTCCTTTCGCGCCCGACCGCGTCTTCAAACAGGAGAAGCACCCTCTGCGCACGCCTTCTTTCGACGCCTCCTCCTTCAAAACCAACGGTAAGGAAAAATCTATTGTTATTTTTTCGAATCAAGGCTAATGTTAAATTTAGTATACCTATACTTAACACTACAAGTATAGGAAACGGTCATGTTCCATAACCTCTATAAACCTATATATGGGTTAATTTTTATATGTTTATTGCATGAGAGATGACAATATTTATCTCAGCAAATATATGTCCATTCCATTGTTACCGGCTACACCGATTTTACCGATAGTGGTTCGAATCATTGTCTACTCCAGTGTGTCATAGGTGTACTCTTCGGGTTAATGATTTTTTAAACGTTTAAACAACTAAGACTACCTAATTTGTCTACCAATCAAACAAATGGTAAAGTTAGTAATGGCAGACTATCAATAAGTCACCTATTATTTACAAAATGTAAACAACTTTGCAGTAAAAGATAAATATTACCTACATAGTAATTTTTACTTCGGAACAACTAAAATTCGAATGGTGTTTTTTTTGGTAAAGTACATGGAAAACAAAGATTTAAATGTTTTTTTTTGCTATTGGTATGTCTTTCTCTTCGAATCGGATGCTTGCCCATATGACGAGATTCCAACCTATCATGAATTGACTATTCCTTTGATTTATACAAAACCTAAAAACATGGCGTAGCCAGTCCTTATTTTTTTGACTGCGGGGTCCAGATCACACCTTTCTACTATATTGTTGCATAAAGTAATATTAGCATTAAGATCCATAATTATACTTGATAAATTGTGCGTTGCGTCAATATCGTCTATATTATCTATTTAATGTTTAATTTGGTTATTATTTTCTACGACATACGTTATTTTCTTCATAAAACAGTTTTAAGGATACAGATAACGTACTTGTATATTCATCAAAAGATTTATTTATTTGTACAAAATGTGACATGATGCAAGGCAGCATAAATGCCGTTGTTTACCAATAAGTATGTGGGTTAACATTGTTAAAAATAGCGATTTGGAGTGACGCGTGCTTGCGATAAACCGCGATAGGCGACCGCGTACGTGTCCAATGGACGGCGCGGTGGGCGATTTGCGCAAGCGGCCGAGTCCGAGGCTCGATATCTAGGTAGGTGCATTTACACTCCATCCATAAATACGAAACCGGTTCGACCGGTTGAGCGTTCTCGAAAGCGAGCCCGCGCTGCCGATGGCGGCCTCTCGCACTCGCACACCGGCAGGCCGCTACGCACTACACCAACATCAAACACTGACACCCACGACGACGCTCGGCGCGGCGCAACGCGGCGTGGCAACAGCGCGTGACGACATTCGCGCGACGTATGTAGGTAGGATCGGGCGAAAAAATACACCGCCTGCCTACGCTCCGCGGACTCGCGCGACCACATTCCGCTGGCGTGCGGGGAGCCGCGGCCAAAAAGGTCACCGCGTGACGTCACCGCTGCCATATGGGCCGCCGTCGGTCGCCAGACACTCGCTCCCGCCCTTTTTGTACTTGTTGAATTATTATTTTGTCTTTTCGGATAAACATAGTCTGAATAGTTTACGTTTAAAGTACCGATACTTATACACGTACGTATAACTGTATTTTTTTTATCTTTACGAAGTGTTACGTTAAAATCAAATCCAACATATACATGTTATAAAAAACTACAAATCTAAACAGAAATGTTAGATTTAATAAAATGTGTTATAAGTAATATGAAATCTAACCGTAATAAGCCAATATTAAATTGTTCATAAGTTATATGCTTGTTAGCCAGGATTAAGATGTTTGTCGCCACAACCGTTTTTGTATCCGATGTCCTATTTAGTTTCTACTATATTCGTTTATTGCCTAGTTTGAATGTAGCCGGTATTTTATATGAAGGAAGTCGGTCGTGGTCGTATCCCGAATGTTGACGAGTGCGTCGCGGGTCGCGGGCAGAACGGCAACGCCGCGCCGCGCCGTGTCTGGTGGCGCTGCGGTGACACACGCTCGCTCGCGACGTAAGCGCACAACAAACGCTCAACGGACAATGTGTGCGTGCGCGTTGCGTGTACGTGTTTACTATCGCCCGTTGCACTGCCGCCGCCACGCGATGTGTCATTGTGACTTCGAGTCCGTTCCGACACCCGCAGCGGAACCGGAGACGATGGCGACACGATGCTACAAATATGTTTCAACGTATACATACGTCTTCATAAGTCTTTGACAGGTCAAATTGAAACGTAGTTGAGTCATCAAGTTATGTGTGTCTTGATACAATATCATAGTATGCAATTCAGTAGTTATCACAACAGAACATTTTATTTATATCTTCCATCGTTAATACCAAGCGACATGCGGTCCGAGTACGATTTATTTATTGTTTAAATTACCTTGTATTACACTATTATCTACCATTATTACGGTATGTTGATTCAGTCAGTAATACAAAGCATCTTTTGTTTGAATATTTTACTTGTATTATAACTGTTCTGTCATTTAAAATATTTAAATGATGCGTTGTAAATCCTTCGATGACATTACATATGACCTTTGCGTGTATTTATTTTAAACGGCTACACACTAAAAGATCGGAATACAGAAGAGAAGCATGGTTGCCACCTTATTTGGAATACGCGCGCATTCAAGGTTACGGTCTTTTCAGTTGGGTTTGAATTTACCGACTGCATCGATTCGGTTCGATTCTAGGAAAGGTTTTTATCTATATCATCAAATCTTTATGAAAAACTGCTTTTATGCTGAAAACACAGCAACTCTGTAGAATTAAATGTTTTGATTGGCATAGGTAGTGAACATGTAAGGTGTTTCAGGCTACACGAGCAGCGTGGGTGGCGTGGGAGGCGTAGGAGGCGCGAGCGGCGCGGCACTCAACAACGGTGCCGGCGGCTCGCCGCTGGGCCGCGCTGCCGCCTCTCCCCCGGCTGGTGGTCCCTCCCCTATGGCCGCGCTTATGTCCGTGGCGGACACGCTGCCGCCAGGCAGCCCGCGCTCCGCCGGCGGCTCCCCCCCGCAACCACCGCCCCAGCGCTCTAACAGCCGCTCCAGCCAGCACTCGCCCAATTCCTCAGGTGAGCAACCCGCCTTGCTGCTCATCAGCAGAATTGTTCGGCATCAACAACTATGTAAGCAAGCATAGGAACAATTAATATTGCTATAATCATAGTTTGACTTTTTCTTAACCGTGTTCATAATAACAATCGGAAGAGAGAAGTTTGTGAAACAAACGGAGGGGGTTGTGGGGCGCGCAGCGGGTTGTGCCGACTTTCGTACCGATCGGAGTGCGTCGCGATTTGGCCGCCGACGACCGCTGCGCCACCGCGCTGCTCGCTAGCCTTGCCACCTTTACGCTCATCTGAATTAGTACTTGAATGGAATTGAAATCTATTGGTAAATGTTAGTAATAATAGTGGTCAGTAAGTAAAGGTGGCAAGGGCCCGTAGAATGAACACGATGCGAGCAGAGCAGAGCGCTTACGCTGCCCGCTGAATGTTAACGGCTGGTTTGGTGCAGGCTCGAACGGCGGGCGGCGGTCGTCGGGGTCGCGGCACGTGTCCTCGACGACGTCGGTGTCGTCCAGCGAGGCGGCGGACGCGGACCCCCCGGCGCCGCTGCTCAAGTGCACGCTCTGCCAGGAGCGGCTCGAGGACACGCACTTCGTGCAGTGCCCCAGCCAGCCGCACCACAAGTTCTGCTTCCCCTGCTCGCGGGACTCCATCAAGCGTCAGCAAGGCTCCGAGGTTAGTACACCGCTCTCCGCTGCCCATTAACATATGCTTTAATGGAGAGTACCTCTTATCCATGTCCATATGGTATCAATATATTGTACAAAACATTTTTAAGGTATTCATTATTAAGTCTTATGAGTTTTTGAATTATTGTTTATGTTTGAACACTGGTATATGTATGTAGTCTCCATTAAATGTGTCAACCTCACGAGCGAATTTTACACAATTCTGTTATATAAAGTAGTAAATCTTACACTACGACAATAACAATGTCGTTTACTGTCGTCGACGATCACGACTCCGGCGACACGCTGCTCGCTTCCACTACTCTTGCGATGATTGCTTTTGTGCGAAGCTCGCTCGTTTTGTATCTGCCATCTTCTTTTAATGTTAACGTAGAAGAATAGTTGAGCATAATGTTTATGTTTATTGCAGGTGTACTGCCCGAGCGGGGAGAAGTGCCCGCTTGCGAACTCGACGGTGCCGTGGGCGTTCATGCAGGGTGAAATCGCCACGATACTGGGGGAGGAGTTTAAACCCAAGAAGGAGCGGGAGACCTAGGGAAGCGCTGCCGCCTTCCGTCTCTACCTCTTGTCCCTCGCGCTGTGAGCAGCGGGAGGAGAACGGCCCCCGGGCCTAGCCGCGCCGTACATGCCCGCGCCTTCGGCCCCCGGACCCTGGGTCCTTGCGGCCTCGCGGGCCTCGGCCGGCTGCACGACCGATGTGTATATAACTTTGTAAATAGTCGAGTAAGTTTACATTACACGGTTCAGAGTCAACCGTCAACGTATGAACCGTATTCAGCGTAATGGGTACGTTGGTTTTTTTTATTTGGCGCGCCACATTTGAGGCGCCACGCGATATGACCGCGGCCCCGGCGGTCCTCGCGATATTCTGAATATAGTACATATCCGTTTTGGAAGATTTTACATAGATCTTGAACGTGGGACGGCGGAGTTCCTTCGGATGCCACCTCTCAGATACCTTTAGTTCCCGTACCATAGTGAATTTGGCATTTATTTATGTGATTGTTACTGTTCGTCCAAGTACGAGGCGAGGTGCGATCATGACATAGTAAGGCGGGCGCGGAGTGACGGGACGTAGGTTTTCGTATAGGATACGAGTCGCTCCTTGTACAGAGTTAGTTTATTGTATATTTGTATTTATTGAAGCGCATCGCGTAAAGTTTTTTTTATACTACGACTGTATATTTGAGAGTGGCTCGAGTTCCGGTGCTGCGTCAGACCGGACGCAGTCGGCGACCGCTTCAGTGTCAGGGGCGAGCCTAGTCATTTTGTGAATTGTCAAATTGTCAGATCCGCGAGCAACGCGGCCATTATAGGAACTCTTAAAACTCGCTGCTATATTTGTATAAAGTGGAATAATTATCCTTATATTATTATCATATGTCATAATGTTAAACAGTCCGTAGTGTGTCAATTTCGAAGGCTATCAGAGACGGTCGTCTGCGCTTTATTGCGTTTTTGTTTAACGAAAATTGTGCAAGGGAAAAGTTTTTTTTATAAAGACGGGCCGAATGTAAGTAGTTGGTTAGTATTTCATACTGTTGGACGGATGTCTGTCTTTATTAAATATCTCGTACTAAAACAAGGAATTGTATAATTCCATAAGTGACAATTTGACTTACTAAATAAAAGACTACCCGAATATTAAAATATTAATACCTAACTCGCAAGTATTTCTCCCAATTGTCTTTCTTTGTAGGGTTTTTATATGTAATGCATACTTACGTTATTTTGCTTCAATTTGTTTAAACTATTTTATGCATGTGAAAGATTAATTAAATATAAAGCTTACACTCATTAATTTTTTTCCACACTTGTGGCATAAAAACTATAAAACCGTTATCTTTTTTTTAAAATACAATAGTCAGTTTATGCACAAATATTTGGTTTAATGATTTAAGCTACAAAGTTGTATTTGATTGAATCAACTTTTGTTATTTATTAAAGTTGTACATAAAAGTACATAATGTACAAATACATTTAGATTGTCTATCTGTAAATATATAATCGGGTTAGCCGGAACTGAATACACTAGAAGGCTGTACCTTCAGTATTAAGAGCTGCGAGTCTTTTAGTTGTATTATTTTGTATTACAATTCAATTTCCAAACATTACTCGGTTAATAAGATTTCTTTTTAATGAAAATGCATCACTTGCATTTTATACAAGATTTAATGACTACTTAAAAAAAAATTTATGTAACAACGAAATCTGATAGATTCGAAATTGATATGTAGTGTTATCCGTAGCCCGGCCCCGCTGGCCAATTTAATTCATTTTGAGCCAAATGTGGCAACATTCTACGAGCACATTCAGTGCATCTTCTCCTTCTAAGGTGACAAATATGCATGTATAAAGTCACAGAATATTTTCTGCGACCCAGCCAATGAAAATAGTCACATCTCTATAGATTTCATGAGATGTTAACTTTTTGTTGAATAATATCTGTTAATAGCTAGTTTCAAGTGAGGTCTATTAAGTGTTGCCACCCTTCGCAGGATGACATGTCTTGAATTGAGATGTGACTGCATCGGTGAGATTTATTCAGAGATGTAACACTTTACATTGAATGGGTCGTCAGAGTATTGATTGTAAATATATTTTGTTTATAAACTTGTGTCGGTTTGTAATTATCAAGTAGAATATAAACTAGGGTGTAGAATATAATATAAAATAGTGCTCTTCAATCCACATATATATACTGGAAGTCAATATTATTTGCATGACACATAACACATATAAATATCAAAGTAAACTTGTAGCAGAGAATACGATGTAATAATAATGTAGCGTTTTCATGTATTTACGTCTGTATGTATTTAGATTTTATGCCAGGGATTTAGTCCATTGAATCTCGTACATTTTTGTTAATCAAATATGTAATATTTGATTCCGAATATATAACATATTCGTTGTATACAACTGTATTGTATATAGTGATTTTGTGATGTTTCTATGTATATTTGTCACCTGTGAAGGTTTGTTCCGCCTGCGTTCCAGGCTTGTCTGTCGGATGACCGACAATGGAGATAATTTTGACACTTGTATCTTTCTTATTGTAAGCAGCAAGTGAAATGCTTCGATTAAGACGTTCATGTAAATGTTGGTGAAATACAATTGATGTGATTTTGTATCTGGGCACTTTTATTTGAACCTCCCTTACCCTACATCCCTTTGCGCTGTCACTTGGACAGAATAATTCAAAGATTTTACACTGATCAATTATAAAGATACTTTTAAATTGTTTTAAAAATATTTTTTATGCTTTTTTCGGTATTGAGTTTCTCGAATTTATTACACAATATCAATGTAAAACGTGTCTATAGAAATCTGACATTGGAAGTGTTTTCTTTTATTATGAAAACATTTTTTTAAAACTACATTAAAGTCATACAATCAGTTAAGGCCATAGACGTATATTAGTATTAGGTTCTTATCTTCCTTTATAAAACGCATCTGCTAGGTATAGTGATGTATTCATTGTTCATTGTGTGTGTAACGATATGTAGTAACGTGGTGGTTGTGTTTGTCCGCAGAGCGCGGCAGCGAGCGGATGCCGGAGCCGCTGTGCCTCACGAACAGATGAGATCCGGCCCAACGGTTTACCCAGTCGATCGATATATGGTACGTACACGTAACAGCAATACGAGACACATCATCAGCTCACTATACGTCCCCACTGAGGGGCTCCAGGCCTACCCTAAATTAGGGGTGACTAGGCCTTAATCAACCACTGGCCCATTTCGGATTGGTTGACTTCACACACTATATATGCAGGTTGCATTACGATGTTTTCCTTCACCGTAAGAACGTCGGGTAAATGTACATAGAAATTCGAAAATCTTAAAACACATTGGTACATGGCGGGATTCGAGCCAGGACCTGCAGATTACAAGTCAAGTGCTTAGCCCCTGAGCCACCGACGCGATTACTCTCGCTCTCGAGCCGCATGGTATTATATAGCATATTTAACAGTGGAAGACAGCAAGCAACAACATCTATTGTACGAATTGGCTCACCCACAGCAATACCACGACCTGACAGAAATCACGCGCGATATGGAATAAATTCCATGTTTCTTGTGATGAGTGCGCGTGCGTGCTTAATTCACTTCTCTTTCCCTTCCCACCCTTTTTGTATAAGTAAAGGAAGGGATATGGGATTAACAAAGGAGGTGATGCATAGGAAGATGTAATATGCTCTTTCTATGCGTTCCCTCCTTTATCTATTAAAGGTAGTCAACGCGTCTATAATCACGGATGTCTATTGCCAGTGATCACTTCGCTCGTTGGTGAATTCAGGTGAATGCTTGCTCGTTAGCCAGATTTTACTACAAAATAAATAGATAGGTAAAGGAATATGAAAGGTCTCTAGGTTTCCATAATATAACTTAGCTATGCAATACATAATCTACATGTCTAATTTCTAGGTTGAGAGCAGCAACAAGATGGAAATGGTTAATGTCACTGACGATGAAATATGGATTCCGACGCCGGCAATAAGACCCGAGGACGAGGCGATGTTGGACAGGCTGGGCGCCATGCTGCGCGCCACCGCACGCGACCTGGCGCTCGTCTCCGGCCAGCTGGCCCCGCGCACCCCCCACCCCCCGCGCCCTACCGTCCTGCACGCCCCGCAAGCCCCGTTGGACCAAGAGTTCAATGAAAAAGTTCATATAGAGGAAATAGTCAATGCTAAATTCCATAGATACAACATTGACGACAAACCATTATCCCGAAAATGTCAGAAAGAAGCAATAATTAGAAACAATCTGTCCATAAAACCACTTCCGAAAACCGTTAATGCCTCAGTCCAAGTTAATCGACTGCCGAAACCGACAAAGTCTTGTAAAAAGAACTTAGCTGTAACGCGAACCAAAATTGTACAAATTGATGAACATTTTAGTGATAATGTAGCGGATGTTAAACTTAATAATGCTAAGTGTAGTGCTAGTGGACCTTTCGTGGCCTACAATGAATTTTCGTTCACTTACGAGGAACCTAAAGTGAAGAATTGTAATCAGAAACCACTGCATGTCCAAGAAATGCCCAGCATCAATATCAGAAGTGAATTAAGGGAACAGAAAGTTTTACAATTGGATATAATGCCTGAGCAAAAGGTCAGCGCTGACAACTTTGAGGCGCCAAGTAACGTTGCTGTCATTGCCTTGCAGCACGAACCCCCACCTAAAGTCGAGAAAAGAATCACTCAGTACCCGCAAGTAGTAAATACCACCCCTCTCCCCGCCAAGCCAGCCTTCAGAAAGGTGTCCAAAATGTTACCCTGCGACACCAGCGAATCAACCAATAATGAAAGTTCTGACGCACAGGATAGAGCTGTAAGTCAAACAGCAAACAAACTTCCCGTGCGACCTCCGTCTCGACGAATATCCCAAATCGTTGACAGCAAGAGTAAAAACAATGCGAAAATTAAAGTTACTACCAAGACACAAAATCACCGCAACATTGATGAATGGAAGAAAAAAATAAACACTATTTACGGTGTTCCATCCACGTCGAGAAATCGTAAAACATCTACAAGTCAAAAGTTAAAAAAATCACCCAAGAAATCTATTCAACAAGATACAATCCGAGATCAAAATTTAAAATGTCAATTGAACAATGCCGAGTACATTCCTTATACAAAGTTAACAGTAGGGGGCATTAGAGTGAGTGATATTGAAAGAGAAATATCTGATATCCCCGACAAAAATATTTCGCTCACTCCGATACTTGATAAAATATTGACCAGTCGAGAAAATTCTTTTCATAACAATCCGGCAAAAGAAGAAAACAAACATGTTCTCACCACGTCTGATGAAAACTTGCTGGAGGAAGTGTTGGATATTGAAAGAAATGTCGCCAAAACGTTGGGAAAAAATGTCAAAGAAAAGATATCGCCGTCGAAATCTAACATGTCCAGTGAAACCGAAAGAAGTGATAAACATATCACTTACGCAGACGATTTCGAGGAGGAAAGAACGGAACATGACAACTCTCTGTCTGATGATGAAATACAGAATGCACCCGGTGACGAACCACACGAGAATGTTAATGATGAGGTTCAAGCGCAGGGTCACAATACTACATACACGAAATCTTCAAACCTCTCGCTTAAAAACTGTGTAGATATTTTCGAATTCGTCCACTCGATAGATGTGCAAGATCACGC
This sequence comes from Papilio bianor, assembly GCA_011763625.2. Classification (NCBI taxonomy): domain Eukaryota; kingdom Metazoa; phylum Arthropoda; class Insecta; order Lepidoptera; family Papilionidae; genus Papilio; species Papilio bianor. The sequence continues at coordinate 8,329,371 of JAAOEG020000006.1, forward strand.
GACTCAGAGTAACCCGGTATACAAAATATCATTGAAAGCGACCCAGACCTCGCCCAGGAATATACTACCTATACACAACGATCTGTGGCCTACGGGAAATACTAGAGAAGAAACGGATAAGAATCTAAACGAAGAATTAATTAAAAAACTTATAATGGATGAATGTTCAGATATACTGAAAAAGAATTTGGCGCAGCCTTCCACGTCTAAAGTTAATGATGATGGTAAGAAGAACTTTGCGGCGTCACAGAAAAATACGCAGACAACGCCAGCGCAAGTGCGCAGCGTGATGACGTCACCGACCAAAACGAAGACTCGGACCACTTCACCGCTTGCGTTAGCACTCACGGTGGACCGTCAGACCAGTCCTGCAGCGCCTGCGCACCGCGAGGACTTACGCATCGAGCTGGACGAAGTCAACGAACTGGCTCTGTCGATAAATCTGTCGTCACCTCGGTTCAGTTTACGTCTGCCGCGAACATCGCGCGATGTGCTATCGAACCTCGACACCCCATCCATGTACGAAAGCAAGCATAAAGCAACTACTGTTAAATTTATCAATAAATGCAGTAGCTCAAGTTCTGCGGACGGCGACTACTCGTCCTCAGACATAAGTAGCTTGGGGGAGATCGAGCGTAAATTTAAAAGGAACATAAGAAAAAGTAAAATTTCTACAATATCCGAATCGAGTGGTTCTTCGATCGTGTCTAAATATAGTTCAGATATTTCCAGCGTTATTCTGCCTCTAAGAAGTGAGGGGGAGGTGAGCGCCGGGAGAGGGGGTGTAAGGAAATCTAGATTTAGTAGAAGTGATGGGGAAGTTAGTGTAGGGCAAACATTGCATTGATATTCCCTTAGGGTTGCTTAAGTTTAGAATAAAGATATTTTAAGTGTTAAATGCGTCTCAGCGGTCTGTGTATATAAAATGCTTTTGACATTATACAAACATTCAAGTAGTGTGTAAATACATAATGAATTGTATATAATAATTGTGTATATAACAATAAATCTATTGCATTATATTT
>JAAOEG020000006.1:8363555-8375559 GCA_011763625.2 Papilio bianor
TATCACTTCGATTAAAGATGATTAATTAAGTCTTAAATAATTACAGAGTACTTGTTTGTTGCGGCACATCTACCGTCCTTTTTGTCATATGAGCCAAATCGGCACGCGGTTTGGCCGATTACGTCTCTGGGCGCACTTGACTCCTTCCAAATAATATTGTCTATTCCTTTTTTGAGGTTACTCATTTACAATAGTAGTAGAGTTAAGACTTGCAGCATTGCTAACTGTCGGCGTTCGGTGCCGCAGGCGGCGCTGCTGATGCGGCGGTTGGGTCGCGGCGCGATGTGCGGCGCTTGCGGCACGAACGCGTTCATGGCGCCCGGCGGCCCTGGTCATCCCCCCGAACTACCCGCGCTGCCCGCCGCGCGTCCCTCGCCCTCGCTTCCCCCGCCGCTCGCCGACGACACCACGCAAGTCTGCGTAACGCACCCGCATGTGGAGGACGTCAAGTACACATCCATTTATAACAATTTATTGGTCTATTTATAAAACGTTCAGAACATCATCAACTCACTGTACGTACCCACTGAGGCCCCAGAGCCTACTCTAAGTTAAGTATGACTAAGCCATAATCGATCACGCTGGTCCATTGCGGGTAACAAACCCGCACTTCACACACAACTTAGAATTTCATCCTCGATATGTGTTGGTTGTTCATCACGATGTTTTCCGTCACTGTAAGGACGTCAGATAAATGTCTAAAGATAATATCGGATAAGTCTAAAGTCAAAAAACACGTTGGTACATCGCTGGATTCGAACTCAGGGTCTGCAGATTTCAAGTCGTGCTTAACCCCGAGTACCGACGCTCCAAATGGTTGAGATGTAGCTTGGTAGTTTTCCGTTTGTCGTGACGCAGGATGCCGGTGCGGTGGTGCGGCGGCGAGCACACGATCCGCTCGCAGCTGCACCAGCGCGCGCGCCCACTGCCGCGCACTGCGCTCACCACGAGACCATACATCGGCGTCGGCTTCGATGGAAGGGTAACCAACTTACTATAAGATTCAGTCTTTGTCTTATAGCTCGGTCAGTTGGGGGTTAACAGATACTATAAGATACAGATATATATATATATATAGATATAGATACAGTTAACAGATACAGGTAATTTCTCTACTAAATAAATCAATATCACTTGGTACTAAAAAGCACAATTGAGGCATATATAATCAAAGGCCGCTAAATCCAAGTCTGTCGTCCACACTGGCACACACGCTACCTCCACGCCTTCCTCTTTGGACACACATCACTCACATCCGTTATACGTTCCGTTTATATAAATATTCGATAACGGCCGTAGGGTGTTAAGACGGCTTTGATTTTGTAGTCGTAAATTACTGAGCGTCGATACGATATCGAGCGTCGCGTACGTCAGTGCGAGTGTTGCGAGTTGAAGCTTGTTTGCAGACGTACTTCATGGAGGAGGAGCTGCAGCCGTGCGTGGAGAGCTACGAGATGCCAGAGTCGCGCAAGGACGTGGAGGGCGGCGCGGGAGACGCCTAGCGCGGGCCACACGCATCGATTCGACACTTTCTTACTTTTTTAATGTCATGTTGGTCATTCATTTATACATTTTTAGTTTATATTCTTATTGGAAGTTTTATTGGGTATTTGATGTAATTAGGTTATTTATTGTTGTGCCCTGCATATTTTATTGACTCGTTTTCGTAGTTGCCGACGCGGCTCGGAACTTATTGCATCTTATAGATATAATATATAGTTTTTATATGCTCAGCATTGAAGAGTTATATACTTGTATGAAAATAAATAAATACAAATAAAATTAATTAATATTTTAAAATTAATTAATTAATATTTCTGAATACCCTCAGTTGTTGTGCTATGTTTATTTGTAATCAATTCATGTAATCCGTAGTAGCTGAAACAATAAAATCTCCTTAGTACATTACTTATTAGTTTAATCACCCTTTACAATTAAGTAGTAAGTTCTTCGTACTTTCATCAGAAATCTACGATATCATACTATCGGAACATCCCGAAACAAAATTGAAAACTATTCATTTTAGTTTGGGAGATAAGACAGTAAGAAGAAAGGCTGAAGGGCTAGGAATACTTCTGCCGAATGACTTCACTCGAGTAAAACAATCACTAATTGAATTATAAGTTTTATTTTATTAAAATAAATAAATAATTTACATTTTCTGAAGCATATTTACAGCTTAACGCGCTACAATAATTTAAATAAATACTTGTCATTTGATTATAGTTTTCTTCTGTATTTTATAACGATATCAAAAATAGAATACATTTTTATTAATTACAAAAGCTAAGTATATAGGAAACATGAAATAATTTTAGTATTCAATGTACACAACAATATTTAAAGATTTATATCAAAGGTTTGGGGCCGTTTAAGTATAATATTACATAAGCACTAGGATTGGGAGGCCTTTATTTACTATTGGTAATTACGTCATGAGTAGTTTTTTATATACTGGCAACGAATATATTGTCTGTACTTGAAAACAAGATAAAAAAGAATACATTTAAAATGCATATACGAAGATGCTTAGGTAAGTATTTAGGGGGCGAGTAAGATCGTTGCTTACTTTTGTTGACATGGAGGGGATCAAAAATTGTAATAAATCTGCTTACGTAAAACTTAAACCTTTTCGTAAAATCAATGAAAATAATGTTAGTGGTCAGTCATGTTTCAGTTATATGAATTTAAAGATTTATTTTTCTATCGTTCACTTGTTTATTATAATGCTGTTGTCCCGATTTGTCCACTAGATGGCGAACAGATAACTTGTAGGTAACTAATGTTTGTACTTTACAATGAAAGCATATTTGAGTTAACTGGCATAGGTTAACAAAGGTACTAAATGTCCTAATATATTTTATATAACAGCAAATATTGCTTACGCTATTCACTCAATATCTTACACACTAACAAAGCGTACGTATATTTAATTAACGTCTAGGAAAGTACACGTGAACAATGGTATAGGTGGAACCCATAAATATGTATGAATTCCTTGTATATTTAGTTTTTGCCTATCCTATGAATATAAAGGCCTAAATATTATATTGTTTAAAGTTATAGTTTTTCATACAATAATGATTATTTTAAATACTATAGTCACCTGCGTTTTTTTAAAATTGACCCATAATTTCCATAAAAAAGTATCCCATAAGTGGTATACTTCCATATCACAAACCTGGAATCTGCCATTTGTGGTATTAAATTATCCTATATCTAATTTAAGGTAATTCAAAGCTCTCAGTGTAGTACAGTCAAAGAAATATATGATCACTTAGGATTAAATATCGTACAACAAACTCAACATAAGAGCTTAAATATTGCCCTCATGGTGAAAAGTTGTATTATTGTATCACTGTACATTTTAGTAGCAGCTATGTCTGCAAGTGGCTTGGTCAGTGGCGGTCGCAGAGGAACCTCGAGCAATCGTGGTCGCGGCTGGCGGCCATCACGTCTCCCAGTTGGTGCGCGACCGCAGCCGCGCCGCTGCTGTTCCCGCGCGAGATCCTGGAAACATTTATATTCGAATTTTAGAAATGTCAATTTAGGCATTATCTCTGCGATTGATGTTTGTATAGTATTTGCGCCTGCGCCAATAGAAATGGGTCATGCGACTGATACTATAAAAATAGTTGCAACTTTTTACGCAAAGTTAGACCCCAATTTGACACTGCGTCTAAGCTTTAGCTTAAATCACGACACTTCTTACTTATTTTACTAATAGTAAATGCAAAAGTTTAGATGGATGGATGGATAAATTAGAATTAATTATTTTTTTTAGCGTTTAAATTAATAAAATTAGTTATTTAATTAATTAGTTATTAATTAAATTAGTTTTAATTAAATTAGTTAGAATTTGTTCTCTGCTGAACGGATCTCGATGAAATTTGCTGTAGTCTGGAAGAACACATAGGCTACTTTTGATCCCGGAAAAAGGGTTCGCGTGGGATACATTAATTTTGTTTTTTCATGTTTACTCTATAATTCTGCAACGGTTCACCATATCTTATTGTAATAATCATTTTATATATTTATATGTAGAACATAGCCTGGAACTACACATAGGCTACAAATTGAGTATTTTTTAAAATTCCGCGCTGACCGATTCGCGGGCGACAGTTAGTCTAAATATAAATGCTAACGTTTAGATGGATGGATGGATGTTTATTTTAAGGTATCCAGAACGGCTCCACGTATTTCGATGAAATTTGGCACAGACATAGAACTTAGGCTGCTTACTATATTTGTTTAATTAAAATTAACATCTTTTGTACATTTGAAGTGCAGTTGTCAGTATGATGTATCGGTTTTAGTTCAGTTTTTATGTTATTATTATATTTTATCACCTGTTATCGTGATATAAGCGATAATCGTCTCTATAATCTGTTTATATAATATTATATTAAATAATTCGCGGGGTCGGCCGGCGCGGCGCGGTGCTGTGCTGGCAGAATGTGACCGGACCACTTTCACCAGACATCGCGTGCGGCTCGATGGCTATTGCGCAACCTAGCTGTGACAGGACTTTTGGCGGCAAAGTGTCTGACTAGCGCGCTTAAGCTAAACAATGTGATAAACATGAAATCCTGTCACAGTATATTAGTAGTTTATTTTAGAAAAAATCTTTTATTTTAGAAAAAGAATGGACGGAGTCGCGGGCGACAGCTAGTGCAAAATAATAATAAAATAAAACATGAAATTGAAATATTTTGTAAAAAATCAGCAAAAAGCCAACATCACGCGGTGTTCCCAGGCGGTCACCCATCCAAGTACTGACCGCGCCCGACGTTGCTTAACTTCGGTGATCGGACGAGAACCGGTGTATTCAACGTGGTATGGACGTTGGCGAAAGCTTATGACAAAATTATGGATGGTATCAAAGTTATTGGAAAAGCATGGTATCGTAACGCGCAATCAGAACTGCCTCCTAGAATCAATTCGTTCCGAAGTGATTTCATATCGAAATTCAAAAATGTAAGGAACTGACAATATTTATCGATTAGTCACGTGCTTGTCGCAATATTCCTATACATTTTGACAAATTTTGTCCATTCTAACTATATTGCTTGTCGCATTTTACATACATACTGGGTCAGAGCCCATAGACAATGTAATATTCGATTAACGATATCAGTAATAGAATCGACGACATGTGTCAAATGTAGGTATTGTATAAGATCGTGCCAAAAATATAACAGATCGAAAGATATTGTCAGTTCCATACATTTACGAACTTCGTTAGGAAACACTTTGTCAAGGGGGATTGGGGTGAAATCACTACATAGTATAAAACAAAGTCGCTTTCTCTGTCCCTATATCCCTATGTATGCTTACATCTTTAAAACTACGCAACGGATTTTGATGCGGTTTTTTTAATAGATAGAGTGATTGAAGAGGAAGGTTTATATGTATAAAAACATCCATTAAATAGTGGAGAAATACTGTTAATTTTGAGGTTTCAAATTATTTTTTTCCGTTTACATTGCAACCAACGCAGGCTGAACCCAACGAGATTTATCAGATTTATATCTGTGCGAAGCCGGAGCGGGCGGCTAGAAGTATAGTTATTTAATTTGGATGTTGTAACTACTTTCGTTGTCGCGTCACACTACGCGCCAAGTTAATTATACGCTAGAGACGAGTTTCTACCACAATTTCAAACGAGAAACTCGTGCTGGATAAACGGACGGACGACATTATCGTGTCAATGACTTCCGCTCTCATATTAATACAGAAGTTGAATCCGCCAATGCTTTTGAAGCGAAAACAGCCGTAGTCTAGAATTCGATTGTCGGTTCAATCTTAACACAAGCCTATAGATTAGTTAGAATATTAATAACAAAAATCTGCTATTGATATTTAAAAAGAATGCTTGTTACATTTAAGTAAGCTATATAACTAAGTTTTTTTATACAAGGGGACAACCGAGCAAGCGGCCACCTGAAATCGCTGAAATAGCAAAGTGACCGCTACCCATAGATATCAGCAATTACAGATGCGTTGCCTACCTTTAATTATATCTAAAGAAAAGCTTCCCTAGATAACGTGCATTCGCTCTGGCCCCTTAAACAAAATAACTTTCGATTAGCGATATCGCCAGTAGACTCGACAAAATATGTCAAATGTATAGGGAACTTATGTGACATATCGAAAGATGTCAGTTTCATACATTTTAGAAATTTGTTATTGAATCGCCTTGGAGCGAATGTACATTGTTTAGGGGGCTGAAACGATTCCTTAACGAATTTCAAAAATATATGGAACTGACTTTCGATAAGACACGTGCTTTTCACGTAATTTACCTGCACATTTTGACACATTTTGTTGATTATAATAGCGATATCTATAATCGAATGTGACATTGTGTACGGGTTAACGGACCACCTTTGTAGCAGAAAAATCTGTCATATTAAAATTTATGTACATTGCATAGCTAACTTGCATGAACGCTTTTTTAAACTACAGCCGTGAGCAAAAAAAAACGACAGAAAGCTTCTTAACCGACGGAAAGAAATTTAAGACTACTTAGTATATGGCGACACTAATTAACAAAATCGAAATAAAAATAAAATTTAATGAAAAATACTGTATTATCCAAGTTTACGTAAGTAACCTTTTTCGTTTAAATTTATGTTTTTAATGAAACATAAATAAATTAATAAAAATATTTGTTTTTATTGTAAGGATATTTAATTGTCTATCATGCACAATTTATTTCAGTTAGCTAGCGTCTTTTTCTTCTGAGATATTTAAACCTTCTTAACCGACCCTTTATTTTTGCTCACAGCTGTATTTCGATACTAACTAAAATACTTCTAAAGTAAGGATTTAGTATTTTTTTTGTAAAAAATGGGTAATCAGTTTCTATACGCGTACAGTCAAGCGGTATACTCGTAGCTTCCACTTGTACATATTACACTGTCCCTTTCCGCAGCTTTCTTGTTTTCCCCACGTGCGCGGTGCGGCCATTAGCCAGGTTACGTACAAACGGACGGATGGAGCAGTTATGTGACGCCAGCGTTCTGTAGAGAAAGTCCCTAGAGACCAGTACCGACTGACCCTTGCAAATATATACTTTATCATTAAAAATAGCACAAAATACATTTAGTGCTTCACTTTGTTTATTGAATGTTAAATATACACTGAGGGTCTCCCTTAGTAGTAACTGGCCGCTATAACAATCATAGCGGCCAGTTACAATGACTATTTTTTTAGTTTGGTCTTAGACCATCAATAATTAACAGGTGAATAGAACTATATTTTCTATAAAGACGAAGACACGGACTGTACTTTCTAGTTTTGTAACATTTTCCTCGTTTCACTTATAAAAAGCTATGAGCTAGTAAACATTTTCCTGTTTAATTTTTTCTAAGTCCAACTTCTACTTAGCGATACTATTGCGTACAAAAGTGCTGTTTTCATTAATTAAAGCGAATTTAGGTTAAAATTTTTCCTCGTTTGGGTAAAATATACATACATGTAATTTCTTCCTGATCCGGCTACCTCGCAATGATATTAGAGCAACGAACCGCTCTGTTGACCAACCATGACAATCACGTTTATTGCCCGTAACACATTACTCTGTGACAAATCTAAAAACATTATGGTACTCGTATAACTTGTTTAGTATTTAAATATTATTACAATTAAAATCATCAATAATATTACTAATATTTTTACCGTACTTGTAATATTACGGATATCAATAACAGGCACAGATTTCGACTAGCACAACGATCTGTCTTTCATTTTTTGCATGTGGACGATTTTTTTTTGTAAAGGAATGGAAGTATGATCATAGATTAGATAAAGCAAAGATCTCTGAGTAATACCGCATGTTATATAATACTATATACTGCGTATCAATATCCGTGGCACTGGCCGGTGGCCTGTGGCGGGTGGCTGCGCATCATCTTGTTAGCTTTCACCGACATTGACGTTTCTCCCGAGTAGACTCGGTCCCTCGCTCTACGGTCACTTCGCGTTTATGTAATGCAAGTTTACAGAGAGTTATGAGGCGTTATGTAACTGATCGCGTCCCGAAAGCGATGGAGTGTAACAAGCGTTTGCAGGACGGAGGTCTGTTTGACCTCAAGAAATATACTAGCCTAGTACCACGAGTCGCGCATACAACGTCAACTCGGCCATTACGACTTCAGTCACATTACTAACTGCACTTGAAAGTGCAGTAGAGTTATTATCGTAAAGTCAAAGTTTTTGTAATATATATGTGTAATAAACAGTTATTTACTTACATTTTCAGTAGAGATTCCATCTTTTTCTCCATAGTGAATAAAGAGTCAGAGGGTTGCGATGTGAGCACCTTGCAGAAAGTGAACTTGGCGCACTGGGAGTCCCGCCAGTCGGTGTGACGCACGAGGTCCATGGCGGCGGTGGTCAGGCTGGAAGGGCCGAGCGGCCCGTCCAGGTTCTGAAGGTCATCTGGCATGTCATCAGATAGTGCGCGCTTCACACTGCGCCTCAGCCTGGGCAGGCCGGGTGGCACACGGGACACGTACGGCGCGCTTAGGAAGCTTAGCAGGTCGCGTTTCGAGCGGCCGCCATCATCGCCATCGGGCGACATAACCACGTAGACGTTTTCGCTGGGCATCTTGTAATTATCGTCGAAAAACTTTTGCGTGCTTAATATTTGTCTGTCGATGTCAAACGGCGCACCCATGAAGGCGCGCTTGTGTTCCTTTTGCAAGTCATCGTCGTCCGTATCGCCGCCGGCGGCGCTCCTCATTAGGTTAGAATCAAACAGCCTGCCCATCGCGACAGCGCCTAACCCAAGCGCCGCACCGCCCGCCATGAGGCCAAGCGCGGGCAGCATGGCGGGCGCCCCAGAGGCCGCCGCCGCAGCGACGCCTATTTTGTCCTGCGCATACCTTTGGCTTTGAATCGCGTTGGAGGGGTAGAGGCCCAAGTTGTGGGATATTTTTTGCGTCGCTTCAACGATCGGCTCTAGGACGGGCTGAGTGACTTTGGCGATGGGGTCTATGATAGGCCGTGTCAGCGAGTGCATCGTTTGGCTCGCGGTGTTTATGGTATCTTTCATTGAGTTCGTGAATCTCTTCCACAAAGAAGGTTCGGGCATCCGTTTTACGTATCCGTAAGTGTAGGGGTACTTCGGACTGGGATTGCGTTCATAGTAAGAGAACTTATTGTATTCGTCCTCATAGTATCTATTGCCGGAGGGTATTTTGCTTTGAGAGCGCTGCTGGGTGTAGCCGATGGGCTCCATGGGATACGGGTGGGCGCTCTTCGGAACGCTTGTGTAATATTTCACTTTTCTGGGCACCGCCTCGTAGTTGTCGAGGCCGTCGCGAGTCGCCTTGGCCGGCTGCACTCCGAGCTCGGGGTGGGCGTATTGTAAAACGGGATTTCTTTCGTCAAAAGTTATTTTGGAATTTTTTGGGGTGTATGCTATTGAGTTGGGGAAATTAACATCTCCGGGATGTTGAAGCATTCTTCTCTGAATGTGATTATCCACGTTGTCCAAATCCCCGTACACCCGCGAGCTGCGACCGCTAAAATAGTCGCGTTTCGATTCTTGTTCGTTGATTTGCTTGATGTATTCGATAAGCTTGGAGTTGGCCACTTTCGAATTATCGGCCTTAGTGAAGGGACCGTAGTTGGATTTCAGGTAATGGCTATCTTTTTTTTGTTTGTACGCGTAATTTGGACTATTATTAATAGTATAAGAGCCAATTGCGTCATCGACCTCAAACTTAACATTGTCAAATTTAGTAAACGGCCCATCCTTGTGTTTAAAGTTGTCCTCCTTGGTAAAGGGGCCGAAGCTCTGCGAGGGCTCAGCGGCTGCTATGTCTGGGTACACGTCCGCCTCGGGGATCGCCCGCGGAGGAGTATAACCTTCAGGGTAGGGTACCAGCTCGCCGTTGACCACTCGCGCGTTGCGCCAGGTCTTCTTGTCGGATTCGTCGTCGGGCATCCTTATACCGTGTATTTCCGGAATTCCATCGTCGCCGATAGACAAAATGGACCTGCCTCGCTTGTTGCTGTATTTATCAATCGCCTTTTTCACGTACGACGTGTCGGAATTTACTATCACAGGGTCGGGCACTTTAATATTTTCACCATCACCATCTGACACTTTTGTGCTAACTACTTCAATGTACACTGGGTTCCTATCGTTTTTGATGATTGGATTATGCGGATCAAATCTATAATTTTTGACACGTCCACCGTAATCGAGAAAACTTGTTGATGTTATATAAACTTTTTTGTTTTCAGTCTTCTTGTCGTTATCATAGGTGGGGTAGTAGCTCGCGGTCTCGGGGTCAACATCCGGTTTCCCCCCATCCTCCTGTATGTGCGATTCGGGATACACAGACACCGGGGACCAGTTTCCGTACTCCGCTTTTACGTCACTAAAACTTTCGTCCTTGTCACGATTCACGTAGTAATCGAAACCGGCGAGGTCACTATTAACTGTTCCCATAAAATTAAGTTTTCTCTGATCTCTACCCTCCGTTTTATTTCTGTCCTCTCCCGTGGAGTTGAGGATGGTCGTCTTGACGGAGACGGTAGTGGGCGCCGGCGTGCTGGTGCCGGCGTGTGTCGTCGATTTCATGTCCTTCTTTTTAACTATAAGTTGCGTCACGTGCCCAGACTTGGTCCTCACGTTGACGGTCTCCGTTGTGAGAGGATTGAGGCTCCGGGAGACCTTGAGCTCGGTCCTGGTGGTCCGGGAAGGCAGGATGGTGGTGCGGATGGTCTTGGTGGTGGTCGTGTTGTTGTCGCCGGGCTCCGCGGCTGCGCTGAGCACGGCGCACAACACCCACACCGTCGCACATATCCGTGTATACTTTACTGGAATCATCTGAAACAGTAAAGAACATTATTAATATTTCTGATATTCTTCTAGTTTTTATATTCTATTTATAAAGATTTGGAAAGTTTAACTACATTTGTATTTTTCTACAGAAGTCTGACGTCATCAATATATGTATGCACTTATTTAAATGTATGGAAAATGAAATGTGGTATTCACAATGACATCGTCTTACGTAGCGCAAGTTTCGCGCTGTGTTTTCTCCCGCGCAATGATGTGCGTTACCTCGCCGCTGGCGTTGCGATGGAAAACCATCATTATCGCAATTTCACACGGAATATCTTTAGAAAATGCGTTCCTTATTGTTCTATCTTGTTCATGTATTTGTTTCGGTTTTTAATCAGTGTAGATAAAGATTCGAATGTGTGACTGCGACATATATTATTGATCAGAATTTCTACAAACTTAAAAATGACTCAAAATGATTTTTTGATAATTTCAACATTTTTAACAGATTCCTCGGACAGTACAATTTTTTAAGTAAGTAAAATACCATTCGGTTTTTTTTTAAGTGGTTCGCATATTTTAATCATGATACAGTACTAAAAAAAAACAAAATTTCAAAAATCCTTTATTCAAATTTTTGCCTCTCTGGTTGCGTTAGTTCTGGGTAATCTTCGATGGACAAATTTCGACGGGACTTTGCATAGTAGTTGCTAGCGCCTGTGGGAATATTATAGGCTATATTTTTCTGTGTTAACGAATTCGTTAGGACGGTTCGTTATAGCTTGTATATGAGTCAACTTAGATGTCATAAAGCAAAAATAAAATGTAAGCACGTCTGCATTCGTGAGACGTTGGACGCGCGGGTAAACGCCCTGCACTTAAATACAATACAACACAGTAAATAACACAAATGTTTAATATTCGTGACATTTCGTAGCTAGCAAAGATGTAACTATGAAGCCTAAATAGTATCACATGTTTCGCAACAGCCCCGATATTGTGTTCCATATATACATAGTTAGATTGTTTATATGTTTGCCCTAGATAACTTTCAAGTTTTTAAGTGGAATTTTAAACAGATATTTAACTAAATCCTTGCAAGTGTGTTGCAATGTATATTAAAGTGGCCATGGTAGCTAAATTAGTTTTTAGTCGTTTAAGTAAATAATTACAGACCTTAGCTTCAATTAGGCAATA
>JAAOEG020000006.1:8445087-8462149 GCA_011763625.2 Papilio bianor
GGCTGATAGGGATGTATGGAAAAGTAGTACATACTGTGCCGACCCTTCATAGGGACAAGGGCAGGTTGATGATGACACACTAAAGAGCGTCGGTGGCTCAGAGGTTAGGCTCTTGATTTGTAATCTGCAGGTGCTGGCTTTGAATCCCGCCGTGTACCATTTTTTTTTTTTCGAATTGCATATATAAATTTATACGACGCTCTTACGGTGAAGGAAAACATTATGATTAACCTGCACATCTTCTCCGATAGAAATTCAAAGATGTGTGTCAAGTCAACATGTGGACCTGAGGTTGACTAAGGCCTAGTCACCTCTAACTTAGGGTACACTCCGAGCCCCTAATTGGGGACGTATAGCTGATGATGATACATAAAATAACAGGTCATCATAAGCAATTGGGCAGTAGTTATTATGTGTGAATTATCTACATACTTATAAGAGAAGAAATCAATCCTGAGGACTAAAGTATCGATAAATAGTCCTTATCAAAAACCTTGCTGAAATAAGGCTGACTAAATTTTAATACCATCAGTACGTAATTATACCACGAAAGAAAATTAATTTTAATCAGGTGACATATTTCATAATATACAAAATAAAATTTACAACATAACTATTAAGCTTAAATTTATTAACATTTTTTTAATATATTTTAAATATAGGAGAGATATCGTTTTTGCTGGCATTTTGATCGTACTGAACTATTTAAAAAACGACAAGTAGTAGCTCTAAAAGGCAAATAAATAATAGAGATAAACAAATAGCGCGGCTTGCCTGCACTAACATCTCCACGTGGTGCGGGCTCGAGGACAAATATCTCCTTTCGAGCCTAACAATAATTATGTAATCTGTAAATATTCATGCCCTTCACATAATTATTCTATTCTTTAAAAATATTGACGTTTGAAATAATTCGATGATGAATATGTCGCATAAGTAAATAAAAAATTGAATTAAAACTTTAGCTTTAACAAAGGTGGAGTCTGGCGTATAACATTGGTGTTCAATTTTTATCAACTCTGAACTGTTTTACAATCTACTATTGCCTCCAACCTCATCAGATCCTATAGGATGTACCTATAGTAAATGACAAAGGTGAACAGATTGGGTAAAAGCTTCTTCAGACGAGGAAGCTTTTTAATGATACACGATATGTGCAACAGTATAAAAAATGAAGTACCAATATCTGGATACTTATATCAAGGTGTTACGGACCTATATGAACACATAGTGCATGTCATTAGCGTGAAGGTTGTGTGCATGGCGTCATCAGCTCGTCAGGTAGCACCTAGCGGAGTGGGCCGGAGTGCAGTGGAGTGGGGTGGGGAGAGGTGGAGAGGGCCAGTCAAAGGCGCAGTTATTAACATATTGCAGTAGTTGGCGCTTGAAGTGCGCTATTAGCCCATCGATACAAAACTGAAGCCTCAGCCGAGCGGCGCGAAAGTGCGGATAAAGGCTTTGTCGGCCGCTAGCCCTCTTGATGGGCGCGAGAGCCCTCGAGGCAGGAGGGCCCTCCCCGGAACCTCCGAGACGGTAGCGACGTAAACAACAACACGCCGCGCCCGTCCCGTAGCCTATACTATTCGGTTTTATCATCATGAATCTCGGTACACAATGTGTTTAAAATGAAGTATATTTTAAACGGATCACGAGCTAAATTTATAGAGCCTTACCCCTTACCTTTTTTCAGATGGTATATTTTTTTTTTGTTTCAGGCCTAAAAAAGTAATTGGTTTTGGAACTAAATAAAAATAATGTGTTTGTACCGCGCTCTAATCAAGTTACTTAAATTTAACAGTAATTACAAAGATGGATATATCACAATCGGCGCGACGCGACAACGACGGGGCGCTACATCGGATCAATTAATATTTTTGTTCTTTGATGTAAACGCAATATAAAAAGTTAGATTGTTAGTGACGGCCATCAGTCGGGTGTCAGATGCGATACCCCGCGCACCTCGCTCCTCCCGGTCTGTTTTCACACAAAGTAGCGACTTAATTGAGTTGTCAGTCGGTCGCATCGTATTGGGTTTCAGTTGCTTAATTAATAGAGCCGAGAGGGCTGTGCGCCGCCATATCGGACCTGAAGAATAACGACCCGTCTTCGGGCCTCTAATGTCCGTTGACTAATTTATTGATTAATTTTCGAATCGAAAAGCTGCGTAGAAATAGATGTAGAGATGACATCTTCCCCATTCATCAGTTCACTTACAATAAAAACGAGCTCTAAGTATAGTCAAAAATTTGGAACTAAAATGGGCAGCGTACGCCACTAGCGCTCTGAAAATAACCATGTCTTACTTCTACGCAGCACGTATGAAGGTAATAAATTAATATCCAATCGGCAGCCGAGGGTCGGTTAATTGAACCTGACTCCGGCCTTCTCGTAATCCGCGAGGAATGCGCGCTGCACCGCCGCACCCAGTGAGCCCTGACCTCAGGTTGGCGTGCGCTTTTTCCCGGGATGATGCGAGGGTGGGGTCTCGCTTATCTGGCGGCTTCTAAACTCTAATGCTCGGTGCTATTTCAATTACGAGCTCGCCCTCCGCATTTCGCGGCTAATCCGTTAACAAAAGATCTCTTATAATTCGAGACACCCGCTCGCGCGGGGCAATTGAAATTTTATTGCGGTCGCCTCTCGCCGCCTGCTTGCCGTCTATCCGCCGCCCGCCCGCCGCCTGCTCGCCGCCGCGTGCTTCTGCTTTACTTTCTAATAGAAAAGGAATTCCTCGATACAACGACCTCGCTATTGTAAAGCCAACACGCGCTGATTAAATTCAGAAAAAGTAATTTTCATCGGAGCCTAAATAAAACTACGAATTACAAATGTCATCGACTAAGTTATTAGATACTAGCGGGTATAAATCTGATAAATCTCGTAGGGTTCGGCCTGCGTTTGTTGCAAGGTAAACAGAAAACATGTAATTATTTACGACATCACATAAGAAACCTCATAAATAATAGTATTTCTCCACTAGTTAATGGATGTTATTGTACATATAAACAATCAATCACTCTACCTGTTAAAAAAACCGCATCAAAATCCGTAGTGTAGTTTTAAAGATTTAAGCAGTCAAGGAGACATAGGGACAGAAAAAGCGACTTCGTTTTATACTATGTAGTGAAACAACACTGTAACTTAGAAGCTGAAATAGGTTTTATATGCATGTCTTAAAATTTACTTATATCTAATTGTGCTGAGTAGAATTTATAGTGCATTTGTAAATAGGGTATTACCTAATACGAACGAAATAATGTTATTTATCGAAAAATAACATCACGAGTTATAAGCGTATGCAATTCATAGCGGATCTCGGTAGCTATTCCCAGCCATCGAGCTATTGTTACATTTATATCCGCACAATGTCGACAAAGCGAAGCTATGACAAGAATAATCCCATTCATTCGCTAATTCATTTGTAAAGAGTGTCGCAAGGCGTCACAGAGGGCGCTTCGGAAGTGCCACGTAACGTTACACTCGGCGTGGGTATGGGCTTCGGCGGGCTGCGGCGGGCGTGTTGTCCGCTGTCACAACAAGGTGACGGATGCATAATGTAACACAATGCAAGGGTTGGCGACGACATAGGCGCTCTTTGACGACCCGCCGCGACTAATGCGCTTGCATTATTGTAATTTGGATCCTTGTC
The DNA here is from genome assembly GCA_011763625.2 of Papilio bianor. Taxonomy (NCBI): domain Eukaryota; kingdom Metazoa; phylum Arthropoda; class Insecta; order Lepidoptera; family Papilionidae; genus Papilio; species Papilio bianor. The sequence goes on from JAAOEG020000006.1 coordinate 8,448,737, forward strand.
GTTTTGATTTGCGCGCACCTGAGCACATCTGCCAGTTGGAATTGGGGCTGACTGCTCTAAAGCAGCGCCATCTAGATATGATTTACGTAACCACCATTAACATAGAATAAAGTAGAAACATCGTAGCCTATCGGTGATGATATTAGGAGATATATAATAAAGGCCTAAACCTTAAAAGCTTGATTTATTAGGACAGGGAATAAAATTCTTTCACACATGCAATTTGTAGTAGGTATATGTGTGCAGATATAGCAGCGTGAGTTGCTTGTTTTCATGTAGATGTTTATGTAAGTCTGCGGATAGTACGGTACGGGGCTGGCGGTGCTGTTGTTTGCGCTTGCTCTGCACCCCCCGCGCTGTAGCCCCTTGCTGACAACTATCTATACTAAAACAGTATGTGAGTGTCATAGTAAAGACAATTCCGGTACGTCAACGTACCGTCAACGTGTCGGCGCTCGACGGCTACCGTCAGAGCGCACTACAAACAAATATATTTTCCACTTCGTTAAAACACACAATTTAGGGCAATAATTCGACGGTTCGCCGATCTGACAAAAGCTGCAAGGCTCGACGTTTCACCGAGGCCTTGGGTACTTTATGCCCGAATCATTGTCGGAGAGCCAACGTGGACTAATATCTTCTTTATTACAGGCATTGTAGAGTTTAATTCTGTTCAAAGCTCTAACGATGGGTCGTTTCAATAAATTTTGAGGCCTATCTTTGGGAACATAGAGTGCTATCTTCATTGTGTATCGATAGAGAAAGAAGCCGCGGGCAGCGCGCCTTAGTGATGCGATTTTCAATTAACGTACTCAATTATAAATGTAAATTAGTAACACCGCTGCCCCCCTCCCCCTGCCTCCACCCGCTCTTGGCGCATCTTTCGCTTCAGACAGCAGCGCTGCCTACTGCCTGAAATGTCCGATCATAACATGATAATACTGTATATGAAACCGAGATGATAGGTAATTATCTGCTTAAATGTTTAACGCTTTAATTAATCATTGGTCATTAAAATGTGAGACGGAAAAGTGGAGAGTTTACAGCACACTTTATATAGATATGTTTATTGTTATTTTATATCTATTTATGTCTATATATTTGCATTGTTCCTTACATATTAAATCCATTGCTGCAAGTACAGCAAGGCTGCTTTCGCGTGCTCACAACTATCGACTTCCTACAACTTCTAACGACACGGTTGCGCTTGAGGATATTGGATTTACATTTAAATACTAAGATTCCACGTGCAATCTATGACAAACCGTGTAAAAAATATGATTATAAGTCTCTTTAAACTGGACACAGCCACAACTTCTACTAAATACGAGACACCTATTAGGAAAGTTGTACCTAATTGGATGTATCAACTAAATATTGTAAGCAATTACAGACACAAAAATATTTTTACACGACGATATTAAAATAATAACATGGACGTGTGAGTGCGTTCTACGCGGACACATCACTAGCGGTGGCGGGGGACTGCGGCGGGGGGCGGCGGGTCGAGCAGTGTTAATAGCAGGCAGTTAGGGCTCTTTGTGCTACGTGTGAAGTGAGCACTAGGGCACACGAGGCCGTGCGACCACTCTCACTGAGCCGCCACATACCCCGCGAGGCCCTGCGCAACCCTAGCTGCTCTGCAGCGACCCCCGCGCAGCGGTTCCTGCTCGGCTGGCGGAGAGAACGCGCGAAACCCGTTTACCGCGACCTACCCGTTTCCTGCGAGCGCGACACGGGTGCACGCTGCGAGCGTCGTCGCTACTCGGGACGAAAACGAAACGAGCGAATGTAAGCTCTAACGCGAGCAGATAAATGTGAAATTGCAATAGTGGGTTTTGCGACGGTGTACGAAACTTGTCCGGGTAGCGCGGGCGGGCGCAGGCGACGGCCGCAAGCGCTGGCGGCGCGCCCGCTGCACGCGCCGCGCCGCCAGCGCTTCCGGAGGAGGGAACTAGATTGTTCTTGGTCTAATTTGGTTTGGTTAGAGCGATATGACGCTATCGTGAGCACTTTATACAGTTTACATAAACACGACGAATGTGCGTAGACAGAGTGGTGTGGGGCAGGGGACAGGGCGGGCTCCGGGGTCCTATATATTTAAGAAAAGTAAAACACGAATGAGAACTACCCAACTAACATAAAGTATACTGAAATAATATCGCTCATTGAGATGGTAATAAACTACACAGCATCGAGGTCAAATCATTAGCCATAAGAATTTTTGAAGTTCGAAAACTCTAAATACTGCTACAATAGCAACTTGCAGATTGGCCTGTGTGCATTATTAGCTAGAACAACAGACTGGGAAAATTAAAGAAGATTGCAATATTACTGGCAAAAGGTGTCGTCAGGTCGGCGGGCATCGGGCGTGGGGTGGGGGGCGGCAGCTGCCCCACATCTTGCCTTGTCTTTTGTCTTTTCATTAGGCTTCAGTCAGATTTGTTTGCTCCAAATCCATTAATAACATTAAGCTTTCTGTTTTACAGTTATTTAAATTCTTTGTTCATTTACTTTGTTAAAATTTGGATATTTTATTTTATGCATATTAGAAGTTACTCTTTAAATGCCTACATAGCCAATTCTTATTCTTCTTCGCCGCTTCAATCTGCCAAACTGATCGTGGTCATTAAATATAAGTGACCCGCTTGAGGAGCCGTCGCCACTCCTCTCTGTTCTCTGCCTTTTTTGCAAATTGGTGCAAGGGGACGTCTACATAGTAAATACTTAGTTAAAATAAGATAGTGAAATGAATTGTTTAAAGTTCCAAAGACATTTTGACATCGATTGGAAGATACAAGCGATTTTGAAATTAACTACATCTACTTGAAACTTATTAGTGTAACTTACGATTGATCGTTAATAAGGAAATAGTTACTTAGTGTAAGTCGGAAGTTTCAGATATTTCTTGCACGACGAAGTAAATACACCGGTTCTGTATACTGCCGTGAGCAGGAGGTGAGGGCTGAGGGTGGCAAAGCAGGGGGTGCGCGGGGTGTGTGCGGGGGCGCGGCCGGGGGTGACATCTCGCGCCTCGAGAAAACGATAAAAAAACCAATTGGCATTCAGCCGGCGGCGACGAGCTTTGATGTCCTCTAAACAAAGTGATACATCCCGCCACGCTGAGTACCTTCAACCTAGTTAACCGGAGCCGGCCGAGTGACTGCGAGCGAACTTAGTCTTTCCGACTTGAAGTTACGATCGCTTTTCGAACTTAGAATTGCATGCAATTTTAGGCTACAATTATTCTTGGTCCCCGGTAGATTTCTTGAAGGAGTGCTACCCGCTTCGAGAATGATATGTGAATACAAAACGGTGTCATTAAATGGATCACACGGACTCCATTCGCCTTCGATTACATCAATTTAACATGAAATTAATTATTCACAAGCGATATACAAAATTATCACTAGCAATTAGGTACTTTACCCCAATGTGACTTTACATATCACACACAAACTTGGAACTAATCGCGTGGATACTCTTCGTAGCGCGCGAGTGATAAAATCGCCTTTAAATATTTTTACAAGTTTATTTTGTCATTCCGCTGCGTCTTTTAAAAGCTAATTCTATTAGATTTAGTGCTACTTATTTGACCTCAGAAATTACCTTAATAAATTCTTCGGTTACAAAACCTGAATAAAATTAATTAATTAATCTAAATAAATCACGGGGAGCACGAAACAGTTGCAATGTAATCTAATGCTTTATTGCCTTAACGTTAAGGATTTTAAAATAGCACAACAAAACGCTTCTTTTCCCTCCAATTTAGTGAGGAACTCTAAACATTTGGCAAATTACCGGAGCTAATAGAATGCGACCAAGCCTGCTCAATTATCTGCCTCACGGGACCCTTTGCCCGCGAATATCTTTCGACTAATTACGTTACGACGTTACACGAAGTGTACAGTAACTTCACAGATAAAAAACAAATAGTAATCACTACATAGTATAAAACAATGTCGCTTTCTCTGTCCCTATATCCCTAAGTATGGTTAAATCTTTAAAACTACGCAACGGATTTTGATGCGGTTTTTTTTAATAGATATAGTGATTGAAGAGGAAGGTTTATATGTACAATAACATCCATTAAATAGTGGAGAAATACTGTTATATTTGAGGTTTCTAATGTTATGTCGTAAATAATTTCATTTTTTCGGCTTACATTGCAACAAACGCAGGCTGAAGCTGGATTTATCAGATTTATATCCGTGCGAAGCCGGAGCAGGCCGCTAGTTTAATAAAATTATGATCAGTTAATAAAGTTCTGTTTTATGGATAGTTAGAAACCAGAGCATCTAAATATTTATATTTTCCGTATCGGACTGTGTTCGTAAGAGTTAAGTATGACCAAATCCCTTTACGAAGCGGACACTGCGAACTGCGAGGCCGGTTTCCATCCCTTTGTCTTTATCTTTTGTCCTCGGGTTCGCAGTTTGCACGCATCACATCGCTTTTTATTTTTTAACATGCACATGACATGGGTCTATGAGACTGGAACAATTTAACCGATTTACAAATTCCCTCCAGTTGTAATATGAACGACCTGGAGGAGTAAGTATTGCGACTTTCATCTAATGCTGTAAATATGAACCCCACACCCCGCACACAACAACGACATTCAGTTTTCAGCAACAACAGTGGAGAACAACTGTCCCAGAGCAGTGTGCTGAGTTCTGTGTTGAATTTATTACATTGCACAATATTTTTAACAATTTGTAGTATGCGATAAAAGATGATGTAATTTGTAAACTCAACATTGGTGATAAAACTTCGGAATAGTTTTTATAACAAGGTAGAGCTAGCATTAGTAGAGAGAGTTAGAGCAAGAGTTAATATTGTTACTCGTATGACAATGGTTGACGCCAGCAACACCAACATCCATTGCACCATTTTGGGCGGCTCGCCCGGTGTAATACCACAACCACACAGAAGACAGGCGCGAAGTGGAAGCAATTTCGCGTTTCGTCTGATGAGTGGGCGTTCCGGACGCCTAATATTAGTCCCTCTCCCCTTCTCAACCTTTTCTTGTAAGAAAAAGATGGAAAGGGGAGGTTGATTTGATGGAGGAGGAGACGCACAGGAGGAGGAAACATTTTCTACCAGTGCGTATTCTGCTCCGTCGATTGAAGGTAAGCAACGCAATTGCAACTGCGGATCTATGGTCAGCGGTCACTTCGCAACTCCAGCGAATTCAAGTGGCCGCTTGCACGTATGCCATCTTGTAATATAAAAAAAACATTAGTTCTGTTCGTTGAAATGATTGTAATTCATATAATGAACTTCGGGCTCTTGGTAATATAATTTAACGATTTTGCAATCAATTGCATAATGAAAATTATAAAGACAATCCTTATTGTAAGTTAATGTTTTAATTTGTAAGAGTTGAACAAGGACGTCGCCGAGGGCCGGCAAAGGGCCAGCGGGCGGGAAGACGTGTCGCCTCTGCAGGTTAATTAACAATGAGAGGCTACGGCCCCCGCCTCCTGCCTCACACCCCGGCCACCTGCCCACCCCCTGCCCCCTGCCCCGAGAGACTGAATATAACCTGAAAGAACATCTTTCTTTCAGGTGTCTGCAGGCCGCGACTACGTCACGCCGCCGGGACGATAACGCTTCGCGCTGCTGTAATCAGGAGAGAGAATGAATTACGTTCATCTCAATTTTGCGTTCTTGTTTACAATAAATTTTTGTTGATCAGTAAAAACTCGACTTGGTGGAATACGTAATAAATATAGGTATACATAGATTAATCATGAAATGATATACCAATTCACATTTCCGCTATCGAAAGCGGTCGAGTAGGCCAGCAAACATTTAGCGCCATGTGGCGGTCGAGGTGAGGTAATGCGAGGGCTATACGAACTTCCAGCGGTCGCAATTACTGCCGCCCTACATCCTCAGGGCGCGTCATTACGCACTCGGTATGACGAGCCTCGAACAAAACCAATGGGCATCTTGCCTCGGCTCGAACCCGTGTCTTCGACCCCGCGCTACTCGACAATACCCGCCTCGTCTACGCTCACACAAACAAGACTCAAGACAACGTAAAATATCCGACGTAAGAATTGTACTTACTAGGTACAAATTAAACTGTCGTAGGGGCTCCGGCGCACACGGGATATCTGGTTGAAGTGTGCTTTTTGCTTGCCAACAAAAATAAAGGGTCGGTTAAGAAAGTTTGAATATCTCGGAAGATAAAGACGCTAGCTAACTTAACTTTTGGTCACTGCTGTATTATTTGAGTTATATGTTCCTCTCAGATTCTAACATTTTGTTTAGATTGTAATCTAGTACTAAAAGTGGTGACGGGCATTCACTGAGTGTATCACATGAAAGGCGATAAATTAACATATTAACGTGTCATAGAAATATTATGTAAACATTTTTTTTTTAATTTAAACTGACGTATAATTTTATGGACTTTCAACCAACATAATGAATTTATTTCAGTTTGTGCAACCAAAATATTTACCACAAATTTTTAAGACATTTTAACACCAAACTACGAGTAGTCCTTGACACCGTATGACCACACAACTTTTGTGTCACAAAACGCACCCGACATTATGATTACTACCAACTACCAGAGAGCGAACAAAATAAAATAATATATTATATTATCTGTTATCGGCCAGTTTCAGGGAATTCTGTGCGAGGACACAGTCCAATAAATACATAACAGTTACTAGCTCCTTCATAAAATTTCCATAACGGTAACATTAAATAAGTCATTGTAAATAAGCGCCCAATTTATATTCAGCCGGGAGCATTATGATAATGGTGGATGTCGCGGGAGGGCGCGGGAGGGCTCGGGAGGGCTCGGCCGGGCACCCTCTGGCGGAGGGACGCTGTTTGATGAACTGAGCCGTTGCCAAAAAGCTATGTTTTATTAGAGTTCTTACGTAATGGCTCGAGAATGATTTAATTGAAACATTCGCTGTCTGCCGACGTGAAGCCGGCGCGGACCCGACACCGACCTCTCGTTTGTTCCAAGTTAAAATATAATTTTTGATAAAATATGTTTAACTGGATGAATGTCGTATATTTTTCTTATGAGATAAATCCGTAGCTATATACATACGGTTTTAACTGAAACAAGCGATTTATTAAAAAAAAAATATTTAACAATCAAGCAAAAATATGAAGAGTACATACGTACATAAGCGTAAGGAAGCTTAACTGAAACAGCTAAATCTCATAGATTTTCAAACTGATTTGTAGTTTATGATTTCTTTTGGATTAACTGTGTTTACAGTAAAACTATAAAATGTGGCAACTTGTATAATACCGTAAATAATCATAACAAAATGTAGAGTAAGATACTCGTCTATAAAAGAGCTTCCAACTGGTGACACAATTTTAAATATCGGATCAGTAGTTTCGAGATCAGAGAATATCAATAACTATTTTTGTAATCGGAACAGAAGATATTCTAAAGCCTGTCTAGATGTTAGAATACACAACAATTTGCTAAGCGGAGAGATGCTTTGGAGAGGCGTACGATAGAACGAGCAGCGCTGGAGTCGCATAGTGCCCCGCAGCATTACAAATATTCAGATGTTTCCAACCACAGTTACACTACTTTGCAAAAAAACTGATTCCGCGGGAAATCTCGCACCTCCGTGAGGTCGAGTGTCCTCTATTATTGTTACCGTCCCGCGCATTGCAATATGAACTCTATAGTAAAACTTTAAAATTTTAATTCCGTCGCTCGTAAAATAGTTTCGTTTTCAGGCTAATTAGAGACTAGGGAAGTGGTCGTTGCGAGCAAACGAATTTCAGCTCTAATGCGCGCCGACTCGCTGCTATTGGAATTTATTTTTGTGTGAAAGGCGTTTGTTCGTTCGATAACTAAAAAAAATAATATTCCATTTGTTTGTTTTTTCGTGTGTGTTTTTCACATTTTGTTTTTTTCGTTAATTAACAGGTGAAAAAGCCCTCACCCCGCACCGATGGCCGGCGGCGGGCGGGGGGCAAGCAGCACCTTACTAGTGTCACGGACAAGTGACGTTTTTGACAACACTCTTCCAACGAGCCTACTTTTATAATAACCTAATTTTCATTAGATACTATTGAGTTTCTCTTAGATGTTCAAATGTGAACTTAACCAAAAGGTTTATCCAAGTTGTAGAATCCCACGCAAAGGGGAAATAGATTTTGAAATGAATATAATGTACACACATTATGAAACTTCTTGGTTTACTTTACTTTCCGCCATCGCAATTTTTAAATAATCTCTTAAGAAATGGCGTGATAGGTTTTAGATCAGTTTGATTTATACAGGACAGTGTTTGTAGTTAGTCGATAGGAGTAATGAGTAAGAACCATCAGCGAGTATCGCTGGCTCTAACGAGCGAGCGGCCAGCGTGAGAGGAGGAGGTGACAATGGCGAGTGCCGCCGGCGCGAGACGGGTAATTAAATATATGTAGGTCGTGCGGCGAGCGCGGCCGCGCGCCGGCACCTAGTCTCGGGAAACTAGCTATTAGTGGCGGCTGTCGCTTTGTACGGAGGTGTCGAGCCGAGCACTCTCACCGCGCCTCCCGCGCCCTACACCTTGCGCCCGCTCCGCGCCACCCGCCGCCCCCTAGCCCCCGCGCCACTGTCAGCGTGCGACGCGACTAATTGCAGAACAAATCTTTTCCTTTTGAAGATTGCAAGACAATTTGCACACGCGACGCCTTCGGTGCCGTACCGCCGCCGCTGGGGCCCGCTGGCTGGGAGCTGCCTAAGCTGGGCTGTTAGCCAAATCAGTGCGGATTTGAGTTAACTTAAAAGTCTAAGCTCAAATAAAGGTCGGAAGGAGTTGGCCAGTCGCAACCGCCAGTGGGGACTAAGATCAGCTCGATGGCGGGGTGCTAAAGGAATGACGCCGGGGCGATGATGACGGCCATGGCCATGGCTAGGACAAAGGCGAGGTGTCAGAGCACAATGACAGCCGTGGCGGTGCTCGCGCAATCGATCTCACGCTCCTTGGCCGCGAACAATGCGCGTCTCGCTGCAGCGCGGCGGCGGCGGCGGGCGCGGGAGAGCTGCCGGTAATTCCTCATCTCCGCACCATTCGTACGGCATACAGCGCCGAGCAGTTGTTTTCTCGTTCGCATAACGAGCGTGGCTAATATCCCTGCGCTTCACACCTACGCGAAACACTCCCCGCGAGCCGCGAGCCGCGATGATACCGCCCTAAGGCACTAGCGGCGGCGGTCTGCGTGTGCGCCCCCTGCTTCGATACGAGTATAGATTATTCGGATAAAGCTTAACATTGACATGACACACATTTTCATTGAATAAATATTTAATACTGTCATTGGTTTTCGTTTAAAAGGACTCCATTGATTTTTTTTGCGAAATCAGTTAATGACTCGAACAAAGAAGACTAACAGAATTAAAAACACCACGTATTAGATGACAAGTTCTTGTATTGTACTTAGAGTTTGTTCGTTCATTAGCTGCGAATGAAATCAACTGTGAAGTCTTCATTTGTATTGGTTACAAATAAATTATTGCCTCAATAAAAATAAATGTAAATCTAAAATAAAAAAAATATACACTTAACATTGATCGCAATCGCTTATGGCTTAATCCGTCATGCAACAAACTGGTTCCGCGGCGGAGGGTTAACAGGGGCGCGCGTGTGTGCGCACTCGTGTGCGTACATGCACACGTGAGGCGTACGTTTACATGTGTGCGTACGGAGAGCGGTTGCGAACCAATACCGCCAACCCTTTCGGGTAAAGCCTGGCGCCCAGCGCGTGATGTGGCAGCGCCGTTACCAACCGCTGCAGTTTACTCAAAAACCTTTTAACATGACCACCCTGATATACTACCAGAATAATATACTAAAGTAGCGCGTAACAAAATTTGAGTGACGCAAAATTGTACACTGTGAAAGAACTCCTGACTTTAAATTTATAATTCGGTAATTACCAAATTAAATTTGCATAAAGTAAATTCGATAAGAAAATCTTAGAATATAACTCTTAAAGAGTTTTTGTGTGCACATGTTTTAATTTGATCTCTGAAATGTTGAAATTGAATTTTATTTAACTAACTGAAAAAGCCTCTAAATTTCTTTCGTATTTTCAGGACATAAGGACCCTTTCTTAATCGTGGTATATGGACAAACAAATAAACCTTCATTAATGTTGATTTACATTAGAAAGTGAGCTTGTGGGCTCATATCAAACAAATAAATTGAGACTGATTTAAATTGTGACTGCAGCTTGACAACACGGATGCATTGTAAATGTAACTGTTGACTATCGTTTTCTTTAGCCAAAGTTGATCTACTTAAACAGATACCGTTATTTAGAGCCCCCGATCTCAAGATTAAAAGTTGCCTTAATGATCGCTGAACTTAGAATTAAGATAACACTTTAAGAAAAATAAGATAAATTCGAAATAATAAAATTTAAGACGATTTTCACACTTTTGGGAATTGATTTCGTATTAATGTGTATAGGGCCAGGAGACAGGACAGGGGTGTACGGAAGGGAGGGGGTCGGCAGGCGTGATAATCTTGCACTCGACTAATATGTTCTCTGGCCGACATTCCCGGGGGATCGATACAGGCCCAAGCATAGTACAGTCCTCCCGGGGGTCACAGAGGGGGACAGGGGCGCAAATGTACCGCCAATGTTTTGGTTACCTATAGCTAAATCGCCGTGGGTCGTATTATAAATTGAATAAATGATTAAATAAAAAATATATTTAGGTTTTAGTAAAATCAAAAACCTAGAATCCTATTATAGGACGTAGACCTAGGATTTTTTCTGTGAAGCTACCATACTCAATTGTCCTGGAAAAACTGAGGTGTACGCGCGACTTTGGCACTTAACACACCGAGTTACACAATTTATATCTCTCGGGTATCTATTTCCAAGATGACATTTCCGTATTAATTCACTAAAGCAATCATATCTGTTATTCAAATATTTAAAAAATATTTATTGCAATTTACTTCAATTTAGAGATATAAAGGAGTATCCAAGCAACATGTTTTCCTAGCTGTTATAATTCTACAAACATTTTGAAAAACCAAAGTCACCAGCAAAGAGTACAAAATGTATAATTTACATGAAATGAAAAAAAGTAACTGTGTTTTTCCAGACTGTGTTTTATTATATGTCCCAAATTTCACAGAGATCAAACAAACATCCATCTAAACATTACACTTATATCGTTATTTATGGACGAATCTCACGTTAACTTTATAAATGATAGCCTATGTGTTGTAATGTATAAGCTAAGCTATATTACTGTAAAATTTGATCGAAATCCATTCAGTATTTTTTGCATGACAGAGTAACAAAGATACTTTCCTAAAAACTTTCTCGTATATTAGTAGAATTTAACTTTAATTTCTATTATTGTCAACAATACGTTATAACAATACAGGACAACAAATACGAAGCTTAGTTCAAAAAGCTTTCGACGGAGAGAATTTTGGCTAGTTATCTAGAAGTGTTATTAATTCTTGTAATTAAATATATAACTTACAATATAGTCAGTATTATGTGTAAAAAACTGTCATTGACACAAAACTCTAAGCGAGATCTGGTGTTTTTAAAAGCGCGTTGTTTGCCACGACTGCGCGCTTCCTGAACACAACCTGTGTTACGTAATCAAGGTTGATACGTCCTTCACAACGAACACTGACAGCAGAACCATTAATACAGTTCGAAGGGACATCATTCCGTGTCCCCGCCGCGGCTTCGCCGGGGCAAGCATTATGAGAACCGAAATGGTTTCTAAACGAGTGACCGCTGGCAGCCTGTACGGATATCAGCTAACCTTTTATCCGCTGCGGGGCCGCGCTCGAATGCCGCTTTGTGTCGCATTGTGTACGCACAAAGCACCATTCGGCGAGGTGTCGGCCCCGAGCCTCCGACTGTCTTGTCTTTGCTCAGCAGCACAAAGCCATGTTTTGTGAACCACTTTGTGAGGTGTCGCTGATTGTGTTTGACGTGTGCTTACGTACCCCTCCTCGGCTCTCCTCACATCGCCTCTTTATTATTCCATTATGGATTTTTTGCTTCCTTCATTTACGGTACTCGGCCGGAGGCTTTTGATTACGACAGCCTAAATACGCGTTTTCTAATTCATATCTATACACAAGCATGTTAGTAAGTCGCTTAAATCTTTATGTTGTTTAATTTTATTTCCGACCATTTTTCAAGGCTGCCAATACCGCGCTGTACCGTTTCGTAATGTATCGAGTATATTGGTCGCGTACACATAATAGCAGTGTCTTAAGCTCCGCTTAACTTAGTTCCTTACGCTGCCGTAAGCTAACTTAGGCATACAAGTTACAAGAAATGTAGCATCATGACAAATATGACTTTTCGTTAACAGGGAAGCTGTAGTTATATTTCTCCTACGCCAATAAACGATACAATTTGCAATATGACCTGTGAATGTGTTGCAAAAACCTGCTTTTGTACAACATCAAACATAATATTAATAAACATCACATTTACTTTTGTATCCAGTAATTATTACTACTTAGATACACGACATTTTTATAAAATTGATCAATATTTTTTGGGAGTCAATCAAAGTAAAAATATACCAGGATCTCTAATTACGGAGCGCTTTGTTATCGGTTTGATTGTTGATTGATTCTGACGTAGAGGTTTATTGGAAATAATACCAGTTAGTGAGATTTTAAATGGAGACTGACAGCGATAAAAATGAACATAATCGTAAGTACGAGATAAATTAATTTGAGCATAAATAAATTGTATTACAAAAGTGACCTGTAATTTGTATAATTATAATTTCTGTTTAAATAAAAGGACTATTCCAACATGGATTTGGTTTTTTTCACAAAGCTTAAGTAATTTTAAAACATCTCTATAATTCCAGAATATTTTTTATATAATAAGGTGGCATACGAGCAAGCTACCACCTGAAATTGACAAAATAGCGAAGCGATCGCTGACCATAGACAAGGAGCTATTGCAAATGCGTGGCCTACACGTGAAGGCAGATACGCACAGAAAAAGAATAACTTCCCTTTCTTTGCGTCTCCTCCTCCGTCAAATCCACTTCCCTTCCTATTCTTTCCAAAGGGTGAGAAGGAAAGACGACTAAATAGTAGGCCTCCGGCACCCACACTCATCAAACGAAAGACGGAATTGCTTCCATTTCACGCCTGTCTTCTGTGTGGTCATGGTATTGCGGTGGTCGAGCTAATTCGTATACCAGATGTCGTTGCTTGCAGACGCAGACACCACTGCTCATATCACACATATACTACAGTAAGAAATCTTATCTTATAAAAGAAAGTCGTGTTAGTTACACTACTTATAACTCAAGAACGGCTGTACCGTATTGGCTGAAATTTGGCGGGGAGGTAGCTTAGAACCAGGAAACGGACATAGGATACTTTTTACCCCACTTTTTAAACT
>JAAOEG020000006.1:8476436-8522056 GCA_011763625.2 Papilio bianor
CATCAGCTACATGCCAATAAAATTCCCACCAAAATCGGTCCAGCCATTTCAGAGAGTAGCCGGAACAAACAGACAGAATGACAAAAATTGTAAAAAATGATAATTTGTTGTATGTGCCGTGTAGTAAATAACGGTTATATCAATATAACAAACAGACACTCCAAATTTATTATAAGTAAGTATAGATAAGTGATGATCATTAATTAATTTAATTTAAAACAAAAAAAATTCTTACATTAAAATTTGTCTAGAAATAAGTAGGAAATAAAATCATCGATTTTTTTCCTAGAAAATCGGAAAGTGTTTAAAAAATATTTAAAATGTGTTAAGTTCAGAACCATTGTTTTTGGATGGGGTATTTCATACATAGATAGATAGGATATTAGCTATACTTTTGCCGCTACAGATCTTTTACACCAATTACCTCTATATCAATGATAAAAAGTAACATAGAGGAAATTGAAAATAAAATAAATACGAATAAAAATTATTGCATCTCTATTTTAGAATAGTGCAATTCATCTCCGTCTCGTAAACATTACTATGAATTTTAATTAAGGTTTTTTGATATAAACTTGATTTAAGTAAATAGTCAGAAGTCGGACACCAGTTATTTGATAACTACTACGTTAAACGTTACTAAGTTGTAACGTTTTGTTTTGTAACGCTGTAACGTTGACGTTTAACAATGATGCATGCCAGCAAATCTGTTGCACGACTTGGCTCGCCCACCGCAATACCACGACCACACAGAAGACAGATTCAAGTGGAATTCATTCCGCGTTTCGTTTGAATCTGTCTGTCTTTTTCCCTTCCCACCGTTTTCTCATAAAGGGTGGGAACGGGATGTGGACTTGGCGGGGGAGGGGACGAAAATTAAAAGGAAATATCTTTACTGCAACGCATCTGCAATATCATTTTATTTTATAATATACGACGACAAACGAGCAAACGGCCACCTTAATTCGACAATATAGCGAAGTGACCGCTGCCAATAGACAACTGCCGATGTCTATTGGCTGCAGTCAGTTATTTCGGCGGATTATGGTGGCTGCTTACTTTGACACCTTATTATGTATATAAAAAGTTCAAATCTAATATAATACGATGGATCCATAGCCATGTTTTATCTATCTGAGATGTGAAGATATTCGCTAAAAGAGCGAGTGCGACACATAACAATGGCAAAGATCAATCAACAATGGTATAAGCCTAAGTATAATGTGAAGTACGTAGGTTGTCGAGCCGGAGTGGATAGAGTGCTAGCGACCTCTCAATACTAATCAGGCCTAAAGAGCCTTTTGTCTCTACAACGTGTCTCACAAGCTGTGAGTACTCTTTCTGACGCTAAGCAAACACACACACATATACACAACATCTATTGTCATATTGAATAACTAAATTAAGAAAATATTACTTGTGATCCTACTAATACAGCCGTGAGCAAAAATAAAGTATCGGTTAAGAAAGTTTGAATATCTCGGAAGATAAAGACGCTAGCTAACTGAAATTTGTGCATGATAGACAATTAAGTATCCTTAAAATAAAATTAAATATTTATATTTATTTACTAGCTGTCGCCCGCGACTTCGTCCGCGCGTTCTTTTTCAAAAATAAAAGATTTTTTTTAAGTTAACATAGCCTAAGTTACTCCTTACTACATCAGCTATCTGCCAAAAAAAGTCCCGTCAAAATCGGTCCAGCCGTTCCAGAGATTAGCCAGAACAAACAGACAGACAGACAGACAAAAATTGGAATAAATGTTATTTTGGTGTATGTACAGTATATATATTCATATACACGTAGCAATAAAACGGTTATTTCAATATAACAAACAGACACTCCAATTTTATTATAAGTATATATAGTTATTTATGTATAT
This sequence comes from Papilio bianor, assembly GCA_011763625.2. Lineage (NCBI taxonomy): Eukaryota > Metazoa > Arthropoda > Insecta > Lepidoptera > Papilionidae > Papilio > Papilio bianor. The sequence continues at coordinate 8,478,319 of JAAOEG020000006.1, forward strand.
TTAATTAAAAAAACATAAACTTAAACGAAAAAGGATATCTTACGTAAACTTAGATATTACAGTATTTTTAATTAAATTTTATTTTTATTTAGATTTTAGTACTTAGTAAGACACAACACTAAGTACTAAATGATATTCAAACTTTCTTAACTTTCTTTCTTAACCGACCCTTTATTTTTGCTCACGGCTGTATTATAAATGCGAAAGTATAGATGGATTTGTTACTACGTATCCACAGAAGAGCTCTTTCTTGCTGAAATTTGGCACAGTTATAACACATAGTCTGGAAGAACACAATCCTCCTTTTGTAAATTTCTTTGGAAAGATGATGTGTTTCTACGATTAAATACTTTTTAACAAGATTATCTTTGAATCTTACTAGTCCAATCACTAATAGTAGATCAAACGAACTTACCAATTGGAGTTCGACCAATCACTAACGGCAGATCCCAGTAATAAATATCGATTCTTTTTTGCTAAATCAGTAACTTTTTAAATTCTTTAACCTTAAATTAAACAGATCTATAGGTTGCAGTAGTAATGGAAACTACTCAATTATTTTTGTACACGCTCACAGTAATTAAAATGATATTGATTTAAAATTTAATTACGATTTTTGATAGATTATTTGGTTCAGTCGTATGTTCTCCGGCAACGAGAGTAATTCAAAATGTAAGAATGTAATAAAATAATAAAAAAAAATTATGATTATTTTACACTAGCTGTCGCCCGCGACTCCGTCCGCCGGTTCTTTTTCTAAAATTAACGTAGCCTAAGTTACTCCTTATTACATCAGCTACCTGCCAATAAAAGTCCCATCAACATCGGTCTAGCCATTTCAGAGATTAACCGGAACAAACAGACAGATAGACAAAAAATGTAAAAAATGTTGTTTTGGTGCACTTATGTACCGTACATATATTCACTTACATGTAGTAAAAAACGGTTATTTCAATATTACAAAGAGATACTCCAATTTTATTATTTGTATAGACTAGCTGCTGCCCGTGACTCCGTCCGCGCATTTTTTTTTAAATAAAAGAATTGCTCTAAAATAAACATAGCCTGAGTTACTCCTTATTTCATCAGCTACCTGCCAATAAAAGTCCCGTCAAAATCGGTGCAGCCATTTCAGAGATTAGCCTGAACAAACAGACAGACAGAAAGACAGACAGACAGACAGGCAGACAAAAATTGTAAAAAATGTTGTTTTGGTGTATGTACCATATACATATTCACATACATATAGTAAAAAACAGTTATTTCATTATTACAAACAGACACTCCAATTTTATTATATGTATAGATAAGCTTGAAGTTGCGATAAAGTTTATCTACTAATATAATAAAGAGGAAATTTTTGATTGTTTGCATTGAATAGGCTCCGAAACTAAAGAGCCGATTTCAAAAATTCTTTGACTGTTGAGATGGTACACTGTTCCAAGGTACTATAGGTCGTTTCTTTTAATTCTTTTGTAACTTTTTAATGTACTTAAGATTTCAACGGACACGGAAATAAAATATTTGACTACAAATTTAATAATATATTATACATGTTATCAAAAACGTATGTACGTATGTATGTGACGTATGTCATTTTATACAATACCAAGGAATTAAATGTAATTCTTAAAATCCCTAGGAAATGTGTAAAATAAATGTTTTAGACACGTTTCCTAGAAAATCTGTCTTACGTGTGTGTAAAGTGTTTTAATTATTTTATTCATCGCCATCATTAACATACGTCTCTACTAAGGAGCTCGGAGCCTACCCTAACTTAGGGGTGACTAGGCCTAATCCATTCATAGATAACTGTAATTCTCAATTCAATAATGTTTTTTATTCATTTTATTCACAAAAAACATTTCCTATGGATATCAATAGTGTTTCATAGGTGAATTAAATAATCATTGAAATAACACTTTATCCGTTTATTAAATACTAGCTGTCGCCTGCGACTCCGTCCGCGCGGAATTATAATAAAACTTGGCATCCTATGTGTTAGTCCAGATTACGTTCTATATATGTGCTAAATTTCAGTAAGATATTTTGTACCGTTTCCGAATTATAGACGAAATATGTAATCAATAAAAACTACGTATCCCTCGGGGACCGTAACTATCTCCGGGATCAAAAGTAGCCTATGTGTCTTTGCACACTATCAAATTTCATCGAGATCCGTTCAGCAGTTTAGGCTACAAACTCTAACAAATATCCATCTAAACTTTCGCATTTAAAATAATATGATATGAATAATAGGATTCATACAATTCATAAAACATATTTACATATTTCATAGTAAATTGTAACGTATTAAGTGATACTAAGTTACCCAAAACGATAATCAAAATATTATCTACAGCGTACTAAACTAATTACCGACAAAGCCTTTGTATTAATTTTGTAAAAATGTAAGGATAAGGACTTTAAAATTTATCACAATTAAATTATAATTATTTGAAAAGCTTTGCCGTTTCGAAATAGTTAAAATTCTGCGCAGAAGCTTCCCTTGAAACATATCATATGATGTTTCCAGAATGCCTCAACCGCTTATATATCGATAAAGAAGACAGAAATTATCATCTAACTAGTTGTTAATTCAATAAAATCAATAACTACCACTAACGTTAACTCTGTAACCATCCGAGGACAAAATTACGGATAGAATGACGCCTTATTGGATGAAATCTCTTCAGTCGTTACACACCTAGCCGTCTAGCTACAGGTCACAATGAGAAGGACATACATACAAACTTACATACAGAAAAAGTTATCCGCAAATACCATTAATCAAAAAAAATATACAACTTTCTCTGGCGAAAAGGCTTGCTTAATTTACTTAAGTCTTGAACATCAATTAATTATGAAGATATTCTTACGAGAGCCGAGAATTACTCTTTTATGAAGATATTCACGTAAGAAGAAATTATGAAAGGCTGATGACATTTATTATCATATGAAATTATGAAAAATGTATTAAAAATAATAATGTTTGAGTGCTGCATCTGTTTTAATGACATGAAACCTGTAGTATTGGAAGATTGATTTCCACTTAGCGGAGAGGGATGAGCCGGGCCCGTCGTGACACCCGCGTCACACCGCGCGAAACCCGCATGGACTACCGCCGCACAGGGCTGCCACAACGCAGCTCGACACGCTTGCTGACTAAACGCCTTTAAAAGCTGTTTTCCAATTACTTCAAGTGTGTTCAAATAATGACAATATGGCCTATGCTTACATATGAAAAATATATATAAAACAGCTAACTCACGTATTTTCTAATCCGGTGTCGGCACCGACTAGCTGCAGATTGAGTCGGATTGGTATTATGTAGTCGCGGCCCGTCTCTCGCTAGGATCAAAATTAGTCGGTGCCCACACCGGATTAACAATACGTGAGTTAGCCCTTTTGTTTTTATTATTGATATGTAAAGTCTCACGAAAGAGTACACAGTATAACGTGCAAATAGTTTTAAGTATAGAAAGGTAAGTACGATAGTTGTCATTTTGAATACCAGCTTTACTGAATTCTCTGTTTTTAGGTTACATTTTAAAATGTGAACATAATCACTCCACTTCAATTACTTCCACTAGTTTTAAGTTTTCCGAAATAGTTATTTAAGACTTACATTGAATGTTTTGTTTTATGTCTCTATCAGACTACATATATATTTTCCAGACATAATAAAATGTATGGTATTATGAAGGATAAGTTAATAAACAAAAATGTCTTATTCTTGACAACCCTAAGCGGTGCGAGTCAGGGCAGCCACAAGTTCGCGCAACACTACTCTTTTATTGAGTATCGCGCTCCGCGCCCCGCGCTCGCCAGCGCGGCCTCCGCGCCACCGCTCTCGGCCCCTACGCACCCCCTACACCCCCTCCTCGCTCGCGCTAACCCCCGAGGGTGCATAATTGCGCGTCGCTGCACCTCCATGCAACCTGTGACGTCGAGGAAACTCAGTTATAGGCATTTTGCGGCGGCTCCGTGTCGCTTTGTGGCTAAGACGGTTAGCTCGGATGGCGCGCCTAATGCGATGAGCTGGGGCTCGAGCGGGCTGCCGGGTCGCCGGGAAGGCTGGCGGGTACGCCGGGCGGGCTAGCGGGCGCTTCATGATACGCTCACTCGTCGCTAAGACGCCGCGACTTGATTCACTTTCACATGAATTGGAAGATGTACTTTGCTTTGCTGTCGTACTCACTGTAATTTGTGATGTTGCAGTGATGTACGAATGATGATCAAAATGATGACACACTACAACACGCACTTGTAATTTTTACTTAAAAAAACGTTATACAAACACTTGTATTTTCGAAAACAACACATAAAATCACCTTTTTAAAGTTATTCTCCGAGGCCACTGGGATAGATACAGACGGCATATCTGAATGTTACACAACCATTTTGTTATATATCAATTGGGAGCATAAACGGGGGTTACATTCTGTACAAAGTTTAAATCATGATTTTTTTTAATGTTTAATAAGTAAAATCTTTCACCATCGGTCAAGTAATGTCCGGCGTGCGTGCAGAGGCAGCCCTAGCGCTAACGAGGCCGCGCCCCCGCGCAGGGCTGCCACCTCACCCGCACCCTCTGCGTCCCCTCGCCCCCCGCACACCACCACGCATTGAAATGATGACGGTATATACATTTATACCCGCAACGCTACACAGCTTCTCCATGACGTGTAATTATATACCTAAGAAATAATTATTTTTGTTTTACTTAAGCCGCTCCAACATTATTTGTATGTATGTATTGCAAGTTGTAGTAATGTAAAATAAGTCATCTAAAGTTCAAGTTTTAACTTCGCGTAATATTGGCAGATAAACCCCCCCCCCCCCCCCATACACTGACGTGAGCTTCAGTATCGTTTCTAATCCAAATCATGGAATTTAAATTCATTGTTCATTATAGAGAAATTGAGAAGCAAAAGGTTAGCGTGGTATGGATATACATATGCGGAGAGATGACGATCACATAAATAAGAAGGTAATGACATTAAATGTGGTTGGATACAAAGGTAGAGGTAGTTTCCATCGGCATTAAAATCATACGTTTATTTATATTACAAAATTAATAAGCATTTGTTACCTGAATAATGGCTAAAAACCTATTTTAAAATATAACATATCAGGACTAAGATCATTGAAAAGGTAGTACACGTTTTATTAAGATCATAGTAATTTTTCATCGCAAATCTATTGGTGTTTTAAATACAATTCTTTAAATAGAGATAAATAGATAGATAAATGATGATTTTACTATATTTAATTGAGTATTGATATGATGTCCCTTGAAATTCAAATACTTTATTTTATAAAAAAGGTACGCAACGTATGTGCAAATGCGATGTCTTTGGCGTTTCTTCGCTTTTCTGGCGAACAAAGGTTGCTAGTTTCCTATAATTGTCTAGATTTAACTGAGAAAACATTCCTGATATCTATAAATAATGGCAAATTATTATACGGAATACAAAAACAAATATCTTTTGACTAAAGTACCTTTAAATATTAACATATTTTCAATTGCTTTGGTAAAAACTTAAGCCCAAAGAAACAAAGCAAGTTGTAATTTCCTAATCTCCAGTAGCAGTGATAATTTAGTTTTTGTTCTCATTATTAATCTATTTCATATAACAGATATACTTTATTTGTGCTTGAAATTAAAAAGTATACATACCTATATCTTATGCAGGCATAAGAGTAATCGTGCGGTGCCAGTGATTCAGGTGTGTCATTTTATGTCCCATCCAGGCCAATGACACAACACCACATTTTTAATAAGTGTACCTGTATTTCTTCTATAACTTCTATAACTTGGCAATAACAGGAAAATCTTTTTTTACATTACAAGGCGGCAAATGAGCTACCGGCCACCTGAAATCGCTGCAATAGCGAATCGACCGTAGCCCATAGACATCCGTAATGGGAGATGCGTTGCCTAACTTTAATCGACGGAGGAGGAGACACACTAAAAGAGAATGCTTCCTCTTTCCATGCGTCCCCTCCTCCGTCTTTCCTTTCTTATCCTTAAGAATATACATAGGAAAAATATATGTAAAAATAATTTCCATTTATAAGAAAATGGGAGAAGGGGAAGAGAACTAATATTAGGCCTCCGGAACGCACGCTCACCAGACGAAACTAGGAATTGCTTCGACTTGACGCCTGTATTCTCCGTGGCCGTGCTTTTGCGGTAGGCGAGCCAATTCGTGCGTCTACACTGTTCTCTTCTTTATTTACCTTTCAGTGCTATATAATATATACAAATGAGAACACGTCTTATTTACAGTACAGCTATATAAATATAAGTGTCATTCAAGGTGCGGGGGTTGGTTCACAAGCAGGCTGTCCAATGACACTCACTCTGCACCATAATTTTTCACTATCATCCACCCCCTTTGTGCAAAGCACTGAAGTGCAGCGAAGCAGAACTTGCATTACTATTCAAATATTTCAAGTAGCGACAAATTTGTTGGTTGTCTGTAAATTTTAGTGTCTTAAAAATATTTTTAAAGGCTTATTTTATTAAATGAATTTTGCTATGTTTCTGTTTTCTTTTTTCCGTAATATTGTTGAAATAATTTAGATTTGTATCTGAGTGTAGCTCACTTCATAATCCTATCATATTAATGCAATGTTAGATAAATGATATATTAAAAAAAAAAAAAAAACATAAAATTTCCAACGCTGAGTCAGTGTTTATGAAATGTGAAATTTTTATTCCTTTTTAAACTTCAAATATTTTAAGTATTCTCCAGAAGATTAGATTCTACAGAAGATTTTATATTGAAGTGTACAGTAATGTTGTAAGTCGTGCAATGTCCATCTGTATTAGGAAAGTTTAAATCTTTAGTAAAGAAATGGAAAATCATAACTTCAAGGCTTCAACTTTGTACTTGTAATTTTTGTAACTGTTCAACTTTAAAATAAATAAATGTAAATTATAATTAATTACATAATATTCTGTAATACCAAAATATAATTATTTTAACGAAAACGTATTTTCATCTATTGGTTACGTGTGACCATGCTCGGACTCGCAGCACTGCTTGACCAATCCTCTTCGTCTCACATAAAGGCAGGTTTAAAGCTGATTCATATCACCAATTACCACTATCACTTTAAACTTAGTCGCACATAACTGAGTCTGATTAATGACACTAAAATATACTATTTAACATGATGTGATGCACATCTATGACGCGACGATGCCATGCGACCATGCAGGCGTACTACCATGCACCCTAGGGTCACACAACCATGCTGGTGCGCATAAGACAATAGAGCTAGCGGCCATGCGGGCAACGCGGTCAGAGACAATAGCCCGGCGCGGCCATGCGGCTGTGTGGCCAGCGCGGTGTTGCACAGCCAATCACGCGCCGCCGCCGCCATTGGCGCGGTCTTGTTTTAAAAATTAACACTTAACCAGCGCGCCAATTAAAGCCTGCGTTTACAATTGGCTGAGCGTTGACACAGCAACCTCGGCCGTGCCGCTGTGAGATGCAATCAACTGGCATTGACGTCCAATCGGAAATTCAGCGTGGCACTTAAGCGTTGGTGTTACTAGAATAGTATATTAGTCGAGTACCGAGTATTTTAGTAAATAAAATAATCTCTACTGTCAAAAAAGAGTGAGGCTTGTAAGATAAACATAAACGTTTACTAAAGAACTCGAGTAAAACGGGTTCGGACTTGTTTAGTAGATGAGTAAGCAGTGACGCGTGGTGAGGCGCTACTCGCCGTAAAAAATAAAACAAAATGGATTGGCTCGCTTTACTATTCTATTGTACTGAACCGCTGTACGGACACGTTAAGTTAAAAACTTACATGCTACTGAAATATAATTCTGGTATGAACAAGGATTTAGCGATCATGACTCCGTTATAAGTAGCTTAAAATGATTTATTTGCTCAATGTGTGTGTTATAATAACAAGTACCCACATGTATATTTAACCATCTCCAAATAACAATTAAATTAGACACGAAATCAGTCTTCTGTGCTTTCACGATAAAGGTTAATTAAAAAAACACAGAAGTCAACATTAACAAAAAAATTCTATCGTTGTATCAACGAAAAGCTTTGATTGGAAATTTGGCTTTTTGGCTTTTTGAGAATATAACTGATACATAAAAACAGATACACTTATATTTATAAGCCTAAAGCTTTCTCTTTAAACTTAGAACTTGATCTCTATAAGTACTACGTTGAACTTTTAATTATTCAATGTATCATTATGTCCACATGTGATACTAGATTATGTAACCATTAAAAAACATAAGCAAGGCATAAAAACTTTTTAAAGAACTTCAACCTCCATGGAAAGACAACTGCCGTCGGCTCGTGCAGGCGTTTTTAATTGTTTTTTTGAAGCAAAATAAATTGGAAATGGTTTATATTAATTTATTAATAATTAATTTAGCTTCTAGCCAAAAAATATTATAATTTTTATCTACGTCTTGTTTATGTATATTTTGTACATGAAATGTTACTGGTTTTTTAGTTTATTTATTTTTCTTCTTAAAATAATGAAAGTGTGAACAAATATTTTGTATACTTTTTAACTGAGATTTGGTCGAAAGATGGTACTCGCTAGCATAGTAAGTGCCTATTCACTCTACTTTTGAACGTCCCAACATCATATTTCGACGGAAAAAACAACTCGTTCCAGTCCTTTGCGGTACGCATAAGGAACGCTGTTTCAAATCGCTTCGTTCGAAGACGCGGTACTTCAAATAATGTCATACGGCAAAAAAAGTCATTTAAAAACGATAAACCATTTCCTATTTTATATTTTTAGACACAAATAATTCCCGATTACATCAGAACACCGTAAACCAATATCCAGTTTAGTTAGACATATAGAATAATATTTCTTGACTTTTAATTTATTTAAAGCATCTTGATTTGTTTTTGTTTTATTAGTCCTTTCATACACAAGGCATTTTAAATATTTGAAGGCTAACGACTTTCGCTAAGCTTAAATACTTACGCAATATCTTAGAGGTTAAATACAGGCATGCGTCGTCTACATTTCTATTGTCATTGCCATAGCCAAATGGCAATTGACAAAACGCTTATAAGAGTTGCTGCTATTCTCATCATAGTGTAGTAAATCTATGCAGTTGACAATTTATAAAGCCTTGTAAACTTTGTTGTCGCTATGTCTATACTGCACGATAAGACTCGTGTTGACGATTCAACGTTGCCCACGAGCTAGATGAAGTCGCCACGCAAGATATGTCACTTTCAAAGATTCACGTCGGCCACGCGTAGGTACTTAGGTGAGTAGGAACCTTTATGAGATTGTATTGCGTAAGTCGCTAATAAAATCACAGATTTAATGTCTTAATATCCAAAATTCTGATGTTAAAGAATAACATAGTATAACCTTCGTGGAACTATTGGTAGTATATTCTTGGAACAGATTTGATACTGACTTTCCAAAGTATAAAAATAATTGTCCAAAAGTTTACATAAGAGGCAGTGAAATGCAACTAATGTGTTCATACTTTTGTACCCATGTTGCCCAAATCATCACTAATGGGGTAAATACATATCAAAATATGTAAATCTATACATATAATAAAATTGAAGTCTCTGTTTGTAACATTGAAATAACCGTTTTTACTACATGTATATGAATATATATACGGTACATACACCATAATAACATTTTTTACAATTGTCTGTCTGTCTGTTTGTTCCGGCTGATCTCTGAAATGGCTGGACCGATTTTGTCGAGACTTTTATTGGCAGATAGCTGATGTAATAAGGAGTAACTTAGGCTATGAACGAAGGCGAATGAACGTTTATTTTAGAAAAATACTTTTATTTTAGAAAAAGAACGCGCGGACGGAGTCGCGGGCGTCAGCTAGTATTGAATAATAATAATGAGGGGGGCGAGCTACGCGGCAGCCCCATACACTCTCTACATTAAAAATATTACAGTTACAATATATTATTTGGATTAAAAATTATAGAATAGCGGGTCATATTTAAATTTAAATCATTATAAAATAAGTTACTCGTTTGGGGCCGTTCAAGTATTACGTAAGCTGATTTATTAAAAAATAAATAAAAATTTATTAAAAAGTAAGCAAAGCTCTTACTCTATGCCATGCTTATGTAAACATTGGTTCTCATATGCATTGCATGCATTCCTTGTAATGTATTCTTTTTTTATATAAGAAGACGGCAAATGAGCAAGCAGCCACCTGAAATCGCTGATATAACAACGTGACTGCTGCCCATAGACATCCGCAATTGATGATACGTTACCTAACTTTAATCGACGGAGGAGGGGAACACTGAAAGAGAAAATTTCCTCTTGCTATGCGTCCTTCCCCTTCCCATCCATTCCTCATAAGAAAAGAGTGAGAAGGTGATGATGACTAGTATTAGGCCTCCGGAACGAACACTCATCAGACGAAACGCGGAATTGCTTCCACTTCACGCCTTTATTTTATGTGTTCGTGATATCGCGGTGGGCGAACTGGCAAAATTCGTGGGAAGATGTTAAAGCAGGTACTATCACAGTTTTATTATAATATTTAACGAGCAACGGTTGTAATTCTAGAAATAATAAAAGGCACATAGAGTTGATACTAAAGAATAACAATAACTAAATAACTAAACAACAACTATAGAATCACATAGAAAATTCTATTCCTTAGTAGGTTTGTAGTTTAAATTTAGTGTTCTTCTATCAGAGAATAACCTCTCACAACCGAGAATCCCCGAAGCGTTTTGTGTTCAAGTGTAGACAATATGTTAGTTGCCATTATGTGAAAACACTTCTGATGATGTAATCACCATCTTCACCCCCAACCCCCCATGTAATCAATAATAAGCAAAGATAATACCCCTCACCCCTCTACAGTGATTACATAATAATTCAACGGCCATATACAAATGTGCCGTAAATATACAAAATTATCTTTTTTGTAGTACGTATAAGCAAGGACGTATCAAGTGTTTTTTACCCAAGAGTGTACCAAAATCTAACTCATCTATCTGCGAATTTAAATTTTGTTAAATATACTTAACTAAAATCTAACGATTATGATCTAACAATCACAAAAAAATCTCCACGGTATAATTACGTGCAAACTAAGCAAAATATCACAATGAAATATGGCAACACTTTGAATTGCTGCAATCAATTAGTTAACAGGGGTAGAGCCCGCTTTAACATCTCCGCACAAATGGGCAGGCTCTTGCAGTGCAATAATACCGCGTAATATGCGTGAAGTGCAAGCAATTCCGCATTTCTTAAGAAGAGATGCGTGCCGGAGGCCAAATTTTAGCCCTCTTTCCTTTCATAGATTCCTCTTATAAGGAATTGATGAGGTGGGAAAATGGATTTGACAGAGGTGGAGACGCATAGGAAAGAGAAATATTATCTTTCTGTGCGTTTCATCGTCCTTGTTATTAAAGGTAGGCGAAGTATATGAAATTGCAGATGTCTATTGGCAGCGGACCCTTGGCTATTGTCAATTCAAGTGGCCACTCATATGTTATTTATATGTTAAAAAATCACATGTTATCGGGACACATTTAGCTAAAATACATTGAGGTCTAAAATAAGTTTTACTGGATTACGATCTTTATTATGAAGTTTTTAAAACTAAAGTAAAAAGTATACTGGTAATAATTCTAATATAAGAGCGTCGGTGGCTCAGGGGTTAAACACTTGACTTTCAGTATGCAGGTCCTGGATTCGAATCCGGCCATGTACCAATGTGTTTTTCGATTTTCGAGTTTCATATGTACATTTATCCGACGTTCTTACGGCGAAGGAAAACATCGTGAAACCTGCCATATCTGCGAAGATATTCAAAAGATGTGTGAGAAGTCAACCCGCATTGGGCCAGCGTTTTTGATAAGGATCTAGTCACCCTTGACTTAGACTCCAAGCCACTTAGTGGGAACGTATAGTGAGCTGATGATAATACCAATTTAATACGACTAGAGGTTTTAGTAATTTACTTGCGAGGTAACCTGAAAGTACAAACGTGGTAATGCTCGATCGGTAACCAACGAATATTAAAGTGAGCTTTAAAGCTGCATTAAACCTAAAAAATGTGACTAACGCTTTGTTAAACAAGTGTTTCAACTCTTTGACCGCCACTGATTCATATAATGGACGTCAATGTGGCTAAATGATACACCATAGTTATCACCACACTGCTTTCTGCATAAGTACCTACTTTATTTCTTACTAGTGGCCCGCTCCGGCTTCGCACGGGTATAAATCTGATAAATCTCGTAGGGTTCAGCCTGCGTGTGTTGCAACGTAAGCGGAAAAAAAATATTATTTACGACATCACATTAAAAACCTCAAAAATAATAATATTTCTCCACTATTTAAAGGATGTTATTACACATATAAACCTTCCTCTTCAATCACTCAAGTAAAAAAACGCATCAAAATCCGTTGCATAGTTTTAAATATTTAAGAATACATATAGGGACAGAGAAAGCGACTTTATTTTATATGTAGTGACTAGCTGTCGCCCGCAACTTCGTCCGCTGGATTAAAATAATACTTAGTATCTTATGTGTTATTCCAGATTATGTTCTATAACTGTACAGAAACTCAATAAGATATGTTAAGCCGTTGTGGACTTTTCGAGTTAATATGTAAATAAGAAAAAACTACACATCTGTCGAGAACATAATATTTTTCGTCGATAAAAAGTATCCCACATGATATTCCAATGTTCCATATCCGTGTTAACTTAAGTAAGATATGTCGAACCGTTGTGGGATAATGTAAATACAATATATGTGCTTGGGGTATACGTAGTGCACCTACACAAAATACATAATTAAAATAAATGAAAACAGACCTTATCTATATGTATGTATATAAATAAAAAATCGACTGTAATCTCAGGCTGTTACTAGTGCGATACTTTGGCTTTAAACTATATTGTACTCACTGTCCGGGACTATAATATAGATAAATAACGCAATACGACCATCAGCAAGCGAGGTCTTATCACTATACTTTTCAGAATTCCAAATGAGCCACATCCCTATCGACATCTGTTTATATAATATAATACTAGCTTTCGCCCGCGACTTTGTCCGCGCGGAATACAGAAAAATTGTAGATTATCACTGATTATGGATTTCTGACAAAATTTACTGTTTTAAAATTTTCATTCATACTTAATCATATAAAACATTTTGTTTAGCTGTCATTTGTGTTTTGTTATTCCGTCAGATGCGTTTTTGTAATACCACATTTTATAGTGACTGACTATATTTATTTTTGACGAAACCGTAGAAAATAGTTTAAAAAAAGTATCCCATGTCCGTCTCCTGGTTTTAAGCTACCTCTCCACTAATTTTCAGCAAAATCGGTACAGCCGTTCTTGAGTTATAAATAGCGTAACTAACACGACTTTCTTTTATATATATAATAGGAGATAGATTAGTCAATAAAGCAACTGTAACCATATTATTCTGCAATACCCTAGCATTTTGGGTACACCGGAAATTTAAGCGACAACACGACTTTGATAGTTCGGCAATAATATGCGCTTTGTGTTTACTTTAGTAAATATTAATACTGTTAAAATTATTTATCTCTTTCGGCAGTGAGGTGAAACATTTGAACGCCTTCAAACAAATTAGTTTTATTTCCAATTTAGTGGAGTAATTGTTTTTAATTTGTATTTGATACGTAAGTTATGTTTGTCTTTTTTAAAATTGTATGTTATTTATTATATTAATTATTATAGTACAAGTTTTAAATTTATCTGTTTGGAAGGCATTAAATAATTTTGTTCTGGCGTATACTTCTTGGTTTTAGTTTGTCATGGATTATTTTAATCGAGGACTTATAAAAAGCATATAATTCAACATGTTACTAATATTCTTGTGTGAATTTGATGGTCTTGATAATCTGAACACTAACTGAAATGTTTTTAATGTATTTTTCACTTTAATATGTTGCTCTTACACTTGCTTACGTATTAATGGACAATAACAACAATTTCATTTCTAAATTCACATTTGAACATTCGAATTCCAGCGCGGCTTAAGGGTCCCACACATTAACAGTCCGCCGGCCAATATTAGTCTGTCAGTTAATCGCAATAGACCACACACTCAGTTTTCTCACAGGTTTCATATAAACCTTGGATGGCAGCCCGCCTGATACTACCAGAGACTGCAGGCTAACTGTTAATGTGTGGGACCCTTTACATTTTTCCAGTTGTAATCCATCGTATCCCTGGACTGGAACAATATAAACCGACTAAATTACACTATATTGATAATTAGTCGTATTATTTTTCCCTATTCGGATATATTTTTAAAGTAGTGTTTATTTGATTCACTATTTTTCCTCATTTTCATCTTAGAATTTAATTTTTTAAAAGACTAGCTGTCGTCTGCGACTCCTTCCGCGCGATCTTTTTCTAAAATAAAAGAATTTTTCTAAATTAAACATACCCTAAGTTACTCCTTTTTACATCAGGTACCTGCCAATAAAAGTTCCGTCAAAATCGGTCTAGCCATTTCAGAGATTAGCCGGAACAAACAGACCGACAGACAGACAGACAAAAATTGTAAAAAATGTCATTTTGGTTTATATACCGTAAATATATGCATATATACATGTAGTAAAAACGGTTATTTCAATATTACAAACAGATACTCCAATTTTAGTATATGTATGGGTAATAGGCAACGCAAATAAACAATAATAATTTCGACTTTATTTCACAGAACGATTATAACGACCATTTCATTTTGTTTAATGAATAAAAAAAAAAAAAATTATGCATGCGTTCTGTTTCAGTTGTGAAAAGGGCGTCAGAAATGGTTTTGTGAATATTAGCTAATGCGTACACACATCACTATAATCATGGCAATTAAAGATTTTTTACATGCTTTGAGTAACGAAAAAAAAAATAGTTTGTTAATGTATTATATTTAGAATGAACAATCTATAAATTGTTTACAATAACTATTCTTCGATTTGGCATTAAGGGTGCATTGTTATAGTTTTATTGATGTACTGGCAAACAAACGATCTATCG
This sequence comes from Papilio bianor, assembly GCA_011763625.2. NCBI lineage: Eukaryota > Metazoa > Arthropoda > Insecta > Lepidoptera > Papilionidae > Papilio > Papilio bianor. Next base: position 8,493,383 of record JAAOEG020000006.1, read on the forward strand.
GTCATCCTCTGCCAGACCTAATCTTTTTCTTAATCTACTTTTTAGAAGCTTTAAAGTCGCCTTAAGTTATTAACATAAGAATAGAAGACAATCGGTAATACAAACAACAATTTAAAGAAATATCTAGAACGAAATATGACGCGTCCTCTAGTCCTATTTCTGCTGTACATACTGCATGTATTTACTTAGGAAATGGCCGCCTCTCTACATAGCAGGGTATAGCAGCTTATCGGAGTTTTAATTTTGAAATGGAAATAATGTAGTCCTCGTTACTGCGGTGGTGGATGGCGGTAAGGAGTGTGCTGGTGAGAGGCGGGGGGGAGGGCATCACGAGTTGCGTGAAATATAAATAAGTGTCGCGTTGCGGCGCGGCCGGGGGGGTGGAGAGTGGGGGGTGCGGGGTACGCGGGTGCTCATTACGGCCGTAACGAGCGGCGGCCGGCGCACCGATACCGCCAATCGCAGTATACAGGATGTTACAAATTGTAATATGCAACGCTAATTGGACGCAAATTTATTTTTTATCCAGATGAGTTATTAAATTTAGATAAGATAATTAACTAATGAACAACATTTGTCTCGAGACTATTTTGAGGGTTCATGTTATCAGTCGTTTGCGGGAGCATGTAAGGCTAGACCGCACTCCTCTATTCTTCCTCTGTACGTCTTTAATAGTTTGTACCCTTTTTAACCCACCCTACTGACTTTTTATATCTTTTATAGCCTATGTGCTCTTCCAGAGTGTGTTCTACATCTGTGGCAAATTTGAGCGAGATCCATTGAGCCGTTCTGAAGATAAGTTCAGACAAAAAAATAAGATAAACGGTTCATTCCTCCCCCCCCCCCCCAAAGATCCAAAGATCACACTTTGAGACTAATTCTACTAGCGTCACTGACACAGTTGACAGAACCCCCTGTATAGAGCGCTCGCCGAATTACGTCGATACAATGTCACGATGTGGCGCCCCCGCCCCCGCCCCACCGGAACCCTCCGCGGCCCGCAACGACACGATCTCACGTACGCCGCACAGGGCTGCCTCGGACCGCAGCCCGCAGCACCAGCACTGCCGCTGTCAGCCGGCTTGCCTCAACTGATGTCACACACTTCAACACGACTCCTCTCTGCTAGCTAAGAAGACTAGTATTAACGAAAACAGTTCAATAAATCATAATATCAATCATTTTTGTTGTATATTGCAACATATCCTTCACTTTCGTTGAAAATTGTCTATGTTCAAGTGTTTGTAATAGAATCCAGTATTGTTTTATGTTCAAATAAGTTCTACATGCCAACGCTTTTATACATGTATAAAAAAACTGTGATAAGCCTATTTGTGGCACAAGTTAACAAAAGTAATTGTTGTGTTATGTGTGTACTGGCAGCCCTGAGTTCGCGGCGCCGCGAATTAGTTCGGGACGAGTCAATCGTCGCTGGCGGCTCCGTGCCAACTTATAACGAGTTTGGACAAGTCGCTAATGAGTGGAGAGGCCACTCGCACACACCGCACCCCCCGCGCGCACCCCGCGCACCCGCCACACGCCCCGGGCAACTCTCGCGCGCCCCTCACGGCACCCCGCAGGCTCAGATCATATTGTTAGTAACTTTTGTTTAATTGAAACAAAGCTGCTCTAATATTTTAACTTTTGACGAAGTCAGATTTGATTTCTCATATAATTAACAAGATTAATTTATATTGGTAGAACCACTAATATAGGTATCTACTTGTTTCTTTCGCCATCAGACAAGTGCCGACCAGATAGAGCCATACTGCAATTATTTATACATAATGTTCATCCCACCTTGGCACACGTAGTTTAGAATAATATAGGTTGTCTTGATACCAACAAAATGACACTGCGGTACAACACCGCTCCACTCGAGTCTCGGAATACGACTGACTCAGCCACCACGGGAAGCAGGCCCATGTGGCCACCAATATGGTCAACTGACTAGTTGATCCACCACATCTCTCCCTTTTAGTATATTTTGACTGGAATCACATTGCTTGCTTGAATCAATAATAATTACACTTACATACCCATTACATAGGCACTTGGTCACACGCCTAGCGTTTTCATACTTGCGGAAGCAGGCGCATGAGACAACAAGACGGAAATCAGAGAAATACACTACTCATAGAAACACATTCAAAAACATATGTAACATTATCAAATCTGATAATATTATAAAAACGCAAAATAATACAATAGTCGAACTGTTTTTTCTCACTTCTTTCGCACTTCTATCACCACGTAGCTAGTGTCAAACGAGAAGTTACATATGCATTACTCATAGAAAAATTACAATTACAATAAAGTTAATGCCCACTTAGTAAAACTATTATATTAACCAAGCGCACAATGTTTGCCTATGCCTAGGATGACTAACACCGACCGCGACCCACATACGTTTGCTCAGTACCGTCAGTTAAAGAGTAAGATCATGAGGCCATCGGCAGTTTCTGCGGATAATACTTGGGTATATCATATTCGTTTTCGAAGTAGCACTTCCGCTACCTTAACCAGACCATCGTACTCCATCTTACATATAAACAGTTATTTATTTTAATATTATATCAGTCTTATGTTGATCAGTTGCAACAATTTTAAGGCTTGAAGAAAACATTACCTATTGTCATTAACCAGCCATTTTTAGTTATCCTATTACGCTGATACACCAGATAGTGTTTTAACATTTATGTCGAAAATGTTCCGGGTCCTTAGACTACGCCTTGCAGGAGGTTTGGGTATTATAAACAGATAGTATCACTTTTCAACTCAATGCCCGTTCACCGTCTGCAGGCGGACACCCTGTCGGTGTCAATCGAGTTAGTCAAGTCACTGGAAAGTTCAATGCGCCAGCGATGCTGTTCTGCTTGTACCGCTTCTCGTATGCGACTATAGACCCCGTTAACGTATCAAAAGCGAAACCTAATTTCAAGCGACTTTGTACGTTGAACACACGTTGTGATTTTTCCGATGCCTACCTACATTAAAACTGAGTAACCGCGAAATTCAATTAGTAATTTAATTTCACGTATGCAATATGCATCTGTAACAAACAACATTATTAAATGCGATCGAAAAGTTAATTATCTTTAGTACAGTCTGCATCTGTCATCTGCTAGAGCACGAATGGGCCAGCTCGTCCGTTATAATACCACGACTACACAGAAGACAGGCGCGAAGTGTAAAAAAATTACCAAAATCAGAACTATTTTATGTCCTTTCCCCTTTCCCATCTCCTTCTAATGAAGATGAGATGGTTAGAGGGATTTGACTCAGTGGGGGTAAAGGGAAATACTCTTTGCTGTACGTTCCATCCTTTGTTCATATAAGGTAAGCAGCACATCTCAAGCAACAACTCCTTGAATGTGTCTCCGAGCAGCGGTTGCTTCGTGATTTTTACGAAGTCAGGTGGTCGTCTGCTTGTTTGCCGCCTTCTACCCACTATAAAAAATTCTAAAGGCGGTTATCAATAAAAAAAAAATCAGAATGAAAAATAATTTTGTTTTACTCTCATGTTGTTCCCATAACCCAGGCGATCTAAGTTACAATTCTTCACTAGCTAATGTTTCTTGTGACGGTTAACATATCGGCAAGTTATCTGCACTTACCTATTCTTCAGGCATTGGTGTGCTATTTGAGAGATGGTATATTTATAGTATAATATATATGTGAGATAAATGATGGCACTTGTGGAGACCGGCGTATTGTCTCTCCCCTGCACGTCTCATTACCGTAAGTAACAGGGAAGCAGCGGCTTCAGGGGAAAGTATTCTTATATAAGATCCAGTTAACAATGACGACGCTACAGCGACTACTAATACAAAAATCTTCCCTGTCAAATGAAAACCTGTTTTGTTATTATTTTCATACTTTACTAAATTCTAAAGAATATGTACATAGTTCTCTATGCTGTACATAATACATCTATGTTGTACATAAATTGTTCACGTTAAATTTACTAAAGAAACAGGTTAAAATACTTAGGATTTCAAGTTCTCAATTTGAAACTCGACTGTTACTGACGTTGGAAATTTCATTAAAATATGCAGCAGTTTATAGCATACAGGATTTATTCCCTTTTTTTATGATATCTTAGTTAATGTAAAATCTGTTTAATTTACCAAATATTTTAATTTCAATCGAAGTTTGTGCACGAGTAAATTAACGTCACTATACCCTGGCTCCCTACGAGTTCAGTCAACACATTTTCACCAGTAATGAATAGAAGTTTGTAGAAAACGAAATCCTGATAGTTAATCATATAAAGGATGTTATCGTCTGCATTCTGCTAAACTCAAATAGATCTGATTGTTAAAAGTTAAAAAATAAAAGCATTAATATGCCCACAATACGTGTGAACAGCACCTGTGGGTTCGTAATTAGACGCGTGTGTTGTGTCAATAATGACTCACATTTCTTTCATAAATACAACAATAATAGGCCCATTATCACAGACTCGTAACAAGGATTCCGAGAAGGCTCTCGCGGGCGGACAATGGACCCTCGAGATCGGACAGGTACCCGTCAGCGCTCAAGAGACGTCCGCACGTCATATCGGGATAGTGCGCGGTCACTGCAGCCGCTGTGAGCCACAATGCCACCATTGTCGGCACCGACTTGTTGTGACAATACCACAATACATCAACATTTGTCGCTATCTTTTATTCAATTGTAAAATTTAGATGTCATTTTGTGAATTGGTGACAGCGGACAGCTGCATACGAGATCAATCTCGGTAAGCTATCAAAATAGTTTGCTGAATTTAAAACAGAAAATGAAGTCCTACAGCCGTGAGAAAAAATAAATGATATCTTATGTAAACTTGGATAATACAGTATTTTTCATTAAATTTCATTTTCATTTAGATATAATTACTTAGTAAGACACAACACTAATAAAAAAATCTAACTGAAATAAAATTTAATGAAAAATACTGCATTATCTAAGTTTACGAGAGATATCCTTTTTCGTTTGAGTTTATGTTTTTTAATGAAATATAAATAAATTAACATAAATGTTTATTTTATTTTTAGGTTATTTAATTGTCTATCAAGCACAATTTGTTTCAGATAGCTCGCGTATTTATCTTCCGAGATATTCAAACTTTCTTAACCGACCCTTTATTTTTTCTTACGGCTGTATTTTCATGTCCAATAAAGTTCTCTACGTCAAAGTAAACAGCAACATGCGATAGCATTAAGCTCGTTATCATAAGTGAATCAAAGTCCAGTTAAATGATTTTTATAATCTACAGGAATAGATGGAAGAATTAAGTCTAATGAAAACGATTTTTTAGCAACGGGTCTCTAACTTTTTAACTGTTTGTGAACCCGTTAATAAATTGAACTAAAAGTAAATTAAGAAGAAGCAACAAGAAAGAAAGAAGTACTTATGTGATTAATTTCAATAATAATCCTCGGAGAAATTGTTTTAGTCGTACGTTTAACGAGTTTCTTATCATAGACCAAATTTAGGCAATAATTGACCATTTAATTAAATAAAATATTGTGTATACTGATAGATTATAGACATTTTTATTATCTATCAGTTTTTATTTTATTCTAAACTAGATGTCGCCCGCGACTTCGTCCGCGCGTTATTTTTCTAAAATGTGTGTGTTTCTGTTTGTAAGTGTTTCTCTAAAATAAACGTAGCCTAAGTTACTCCTTATAACATCAGCTACCTGTCAATAACAGTCCCGTCAAAATCGGTCCAGCCATTTCAGAGATAAGCAGGAACAAACAGACAAACAGATAGAAGACACTGCAATTTTATTATATGGATAGATATTAGTGATGTATGAACGGTTGAGATAAACGTACAACAAGAAGAACAGTGTTACAAGCACTTGCTATCTGTATATTAAGATTTTTTCTGTGTGTCATACTGTTGTGGCCCCGGTGTTACGTGCCTAGAATCAACAGTGGAGGTGGCCTCGGCATTGGCGACACTATAAGACGTCTTCGAGGCCTTGTGCAGCATCGACGGAACTGGTCTCGTCATTGGCGTCAGCACAAGGCGCCTGTGAAGCCAGTTTCACCGATAAACCAGAACACCTAATAAGTGTTGATGATACCTTTAACACCGGGGAGTATGTTACAGCTCCGGGGTTATGTGGCCAGTGCGCACTCGACCTCTTTGGATTGTTTTTATTATTTAATATTTACCTTTATTTTCTAATATTTGTGTTGTCATTTGTTTTTATAATTTTTTTTTCGTCTTCGTGTAACAGAGCATTGTTTTCTTTCTAACATATTATAATTTTGTACGTCCATATTATTTATATTATTATTTTACATAACAGTTTTATTGGTTACATATACAACATTTGAAGAATCGCGCTCAATAAAATACGGCCTCTGTATTTGTAATGCCAAAGTAATCATGTTTACCTTAGCTACCAGACAATAGTCTGGTACCATCTCATCCTCGCCTTCATGTTCTTTAAACAGATGTCACTTAATCATACATTTGTCACGTCCTTTTATAGTAATTAGAATTGCATATCGAAACAAAAAACAATGACGAAAAAAAATTAATGTAGCGAAAAAGAAAATGCAATAATACTTTCCATTATGAAATCGCATTCAGGCTCGATGAGTACGACACCCCTCGATTTAAACCGCAACTCCTTAGTTTCAGAACTAAAACATTCCCGCGGCCCTCCGAAGCCCTCCCGGCCCTCCCCGGCCCTCCACAGCCCTCCGGCTCAACGGAATGGCTGCCGCCCGCCGACAGACCCTTATGTAAACATTCCAAATAAAAATGCGCCATTACTATTTGCATTCATATCTAAAGAAAACATACATGCTCAATGTGGCGCGGGAAAACGCGCAGATACGTAACTCGACGCGATACTCAACCTTAGCGACATTGCTATAGAGCCCACAACTAAACGCTCATATAATACCATAAGTTTTTTATACTCGCAAAAATATGAATGCGATGCCCTCTCACTCTCGTACGCTCGCGCTAAATGTCTCCGTCTCGCTCGCACTGGGTATAAGGTGGGATGATTTAGAGGTAAACTGGCGACTGGCAACTGCCACTGCGCCCAAACACACCTCGAGAGTGCCACGAGTAAACACGAGCAGTGATGTGCATTATCGATACGATACATGCTATCGTTGTCCGAAAAAATCAACGAGTGTAAAACAATTAAAGAAAACTTATAAGAACAAGATATTTATAAATACATATACTATTTTTTATAAGTTAAAAAGAGTATTTCAGCTCCACAGTAAAGGAATCTAGAAACAAATAATTTTAATATGAATTGTTTAGTCAATTTATAACATTATAGAAAAATAAGCGGATACTTAAATGCGAACATTGATAGAGATGGGACAAAATGTAAATAGATCGTTGTCGATGGATGTGGGGCACATCACTGGTCGGTGTCGGTCGTGCGGGCGCCCAGCCGAGCGTAACTAAGTGGCGGCAAGCACATCGCGACGCCACAAAGCGGGCTTTTTTCCCGCACGTCTACCATGGCCAATGGCGTGCGGCCGCGATGCCCAGCCCGCCAATCCGCGAAGCGCTAGAGCACAAAAAGAGCCCGCGTACACCGGCCGCGCCGAGCCGCAGCTCGCGGGACACTACACCGACAATGTACACTCTATTACTTATCCCATAAGAGTTCCGCCGACCGCTTGCACGTATCGGGCTGATTGCTGAACAACTGAAGGGCGGATTCGGTAATTCTAATTGCGATTGCAAATGGCGGCGGCGCGGGAACGCGGGCAATCAAACATCCAAAATTGCTCCGAGTTATTTTTTATTGGATATTGCGGCCTAGGGCTGAGGGCTGCGAGGCACAGGGCGCGGAACGGCCACGGGTGGCCTCGTTAGCGCGCAACGATTTCTCAATCCGATTACTTCTTACGAAGCTAAGCTTGCCTGCAGCCATAACTGCTTAGGAATATTTAATAGCCTTAACTTTTTTTCTATGCCTAAAGTAGGTGCAATCATTTGTCTTCTTTTAGGGTTGGCGAAAGCAGACGGCCAGCAATAAAATGAAGTCAAACATTAAGATTTGTAAAACCTTGTGCGCTAAAGCCACGTAAGTGTGATAAGGCCAACGTTGATGACCTTATCATCAATTAGAAGATGAACGAGAGCTATCTAATCAATAAGAACACGAGGTGATACCGGTTCAACGTAAAATATGCAGATTGGGAGGTAACGACAGTTTCAGTTTGTAGCACACAGTTTCATATTAAAGTGTAACCTAAAGGTGTGTCTGAAGTGATATTACTATATACGTGAATTTATGTACTGCTATAAATTTAGCTTCGTAAAAGAACAAAAGGTTTTCAAAACAATGTCGCCAAAACTGAGTAAAAATCGCACTTTTTATCCAGTCAATATATGCTTTAGTTTCCTGATATTATAAAATATAGTAATAGTAATTTTTCCACATCTTCCGTCAAACAAGAAAATAACCGAACGGTAACATCCAATCATATAGCCAGCAGTCCGCAGCTGCATTGACTAGAGCCTTTGCAGCGCACCCTTAATTGTGTCCGGCGCGGTCCTTGTCACGGTGACAGGCTCGCCCCCGCCCACGCTCCATGGTGACAGCGCGCTAAGTGACAGCTGACAGGTGGCAGGTGCGGCCGCAATATCGAGGTAAATAAATAAATGGTGCATCAACATGATAAGGATCTACAGACGGATAGGAGAAACGTAAAAGTTTAAGGTCAGCAATTTAAGTATTCACGTCATATTATCATACTACCTGCCCGCTCCGGCTTCGCACGGGTATAAATCTGATAAATCTCGTAGGGTTCAGCCTGTATCATTATACATACAACAAACGCAAGCGGAAAAATGTAATTATTTTATTGACGACATCAAATTAGAAACCTCAAAAATAACAGTATTTCTCCACTATTTAATGGATGTTATTATACATATAAACCTTCCTCTTCAATCACTATACCTATTAAAAAAAACGCTTCAAAATCCGTTTCGTAGTTTTAAAGATTTAAGCTTAAAAGGGATATAGGGACAGAGAAAGCGACTTTGTTTTATACTATGTAGTGATGTCGCTTGTTAGAATTTGGTGATTATTGTAAAAGAAATTACTGTAAGTACGGTTGAATATTGTGAGCAAGAATATCCATCAGTCAAGGGTTCTGTCTCATAAATCGGTTCTAAATTTCGGTTCTAAATCTGTCTCGGTTGTGTTTCTGTCTCATAATTCGTCTGTAGTTATGAAATATGTTTTTAGTTACGTACATAAAATTATCAGGATATCATCAAACAGACCCGATGCAACCATAGACCTGAACAGAAACCAAGAACAACTTTGCAAAACATATTTATTTGTTTGAATGAATCAACGGGTTAATTTAGAGATTACACCAAATTTATTAATACCATTTTTGAAACGTTGACCCGGTTAAATCGATAATAAGAATATTTTAAAATCTTTTTATTATTTAATAATATCTAGGCGCAAACGGTGAGATAAAGTTATAAATAACATTGTATATTTACTTAAGTTACGAGATTCTTGCCTCAACCACCTTCAGCTTCCCAACAGAAAAAAGTAGTATTTTGAGCGGAAGGTAGTTTTAAATCTTTTTCCACGTGGGCAGCAATTGCTTAAAAATATAATTATAGTCGAAAAATTACAGTTAAAGGGCAAAACATGTTTAATGTAAATATAAGTATTATCCAACATTTTATAAAATAGTACATTTTTATAAAATTTTATATTAATATAACAATTTTAAATAAAGCATAATCATTTTATCCTAATCTTTTACGCTCATAGAAAATTGATTAATTTGTTCACGTAAAATTATTTAAGAGATTATAAAGACTAAGTACGTATTAAAATACAGCCGTGACCAACAATAAAGGGTCGGTTAAGAAAGAAAGTTAAGAAAGTTTGAATATCTCGGCAGATAAAGACGCTAGCTAACTAAAAAAATATTGTGCATGATAGACAATTAAATATCCATAAAATAAAATAAAATTACCATATTATTTAATAAAATAATATAGATATTTTATTTTATCTTACTATATAAATATATATAGTAAGACGCAACACCAAGTACTAAAATCTAAATAAAAATAAAATTTAATGAAAAATGCTGTATTATCGAAGTTTACGTAAGATATCCTTTTTCGTTTAAGTTTATGTTTATTTAATGAAATATAAATAAATTAACAAAAGCCTTTTATTCGATTTTAAGGATATTTAATTGTCTCATCAACCTGCCCTTGTCCCTACGAAGGGTCGTCACAGTATGTACTACTTTTCCACACATCTCTATCAGCCGTCGTATCTGCATTCACACCTTTCTCACGCATATCCTCTTGCACACAATCCATCCAAATTTTCCTCGGTCTTCCTCTACCTTTGTATCAATCCACATTTAACGTCATTACCTTCTTATTTATGTGATCGTCATCTCTCCGCATAATATGTCCAAACCACGCTAATCTATTGCTTCTCAATTTGTATGTAATTGGTTCTATAAGGATATTTAATTGTCTATCATGCACAATTTATTTCTTCTTCCGAGATATTCAAACTTTCTTAACCGACCCTTTATATTTGCTGACGGCTGTACATTAATTCCAAACAATGTTTCTGTAATAAAAGCAATATTTAATTGTACGAAGTGACTTTAATGACGAAAACATGAAAATTTTAAGTTATTCGTCATTAAATGGACCTATAGTAATATTTAGATATTTTTATTATTCAAAGAGACATTTTTACAAACAAAACATGGCAAAAAAAACCTCAAGACACATTCAACAAACCGTACACATCACCACATTATGATTTGTACAATACACTAAACATAAAAAATGACACAATCGTTAATCCCATCAATACGACACCTTTGTCATTGGAACCGTCACAACATCCTGCTGTCCCCTCCCCCTCTACCCTTCTCCGCTTTGCTTTGACATATCGATCCCGTTCATCCCATCGATCGCTATTGATCCCTTGGGATCGGGTGTCGGGTACTGGTAAGCGCGGATGTTTTTCTCTCCGCACGTTCTCAAACAACACGGTGAAAGAAATTCGGATGTCATAAGAACAACGCGGTCGAGTCATTCATTACAAGCCTTTCTTAATTCTATTTAATTTAATCGATTAAGATGATATCGGGTTTCTATTTCTCTTTTGTTTCGGTTTGTGTTTGTACACACACTAACTGTGCTTTACAAATCGTTTCCGATATCAATTAATGCAACATCTAAAAAAAATTCTTAGACATGGGTATTTTTTACCAATCTTCCGGTACTTTGTGACGGATCCGTTCTATGAGTATGTATTATTATTTACTACATTATTTCTATTTCAATGTAATACCTTAACAAGTCGCTTAGAAATTTGAATAACTTAATTTAGTTAAGTATGTAATTTGAATCTTAAGTTGAGGCTTTCTGGCGGATTACTTAAACATTTGTGCACATTATGAAATATCACAGATAGTTAATATCTCATAATTTGGAATAACTAAGAAAAATATTATAAAAAAGGAGTTTTTTATACAAGGTGGCAAACGAGCAAGCGGCAACCTGAAATCGCTGGAATAGCGAAGTGACAACTGCCGTAGCGGCAATTGCAGATGCCTTATCTACTAGAGAATGTTTCCTCTTCCTATGAGTCTCATCAAAATCCACATCCACTTCCCATCTTTTCCTTATAAGAAGAAGGTGTAAATGGGAAGAGGACGAATTTGAGGCCTTCGGAACGCGTACTCATAAGACGAAACGCGAAATTGCTTCCACTTCACGCCTGTCTTCTGTGTGGTCGTGGTATTGCGGTAGGCGAGCCAATTCGTTCAGCAGATATTGTTATTGCTGGCATTTACCACTATTAAAGAGATGCCATGTCAATTATGTTTAATACTAGCGGCCCGCTCTAAATACCGCCCGGTATAAATCTGATAAATCTCGTAGGGTTCAGCCTGCGTTTGTTGCATCAAAATCCGTAGCGTAGTTTTAAAGATTTAAGCAAACATAGGGATATAGGGACTGAGAAAGTGACTTTATTTTATACTATGTAATGATATAATCATTTAATATATAATATAATCAGTATCTAATCATTTCGTCCCATTTGAGTGCCCAAATACTTCGAAGGACGTTTCCTTTAAGCCTATCCAACAACAAACCATTATCAGAACATAATATATTAATGAAATAATGAAATTCAAATACCAGCATAGTTAACTTGCAAAACACGTATTCGTAGCAGCGCGTAGCCTCGTAGCGCTACACACCCTTATGTAGGCGACAATGCGTTACACATGAGCAAATGACCATATACAATAGCTTAAAAATTTACAATGGAACTTTATATTCATCCCTAACGATCGCTATGCACATTTGTAAAATTACTTTATTTATCAGATGTCACATCGTAGGGAGGAATGTTTGTCGTAATATCGCTGAGTGGAGCTGACAATGGCCTGGTGCCCGCCCCTTTGCCCCCTTGCCGACATGTTTACCCGGCAGTAACACAACACCGGCACATAATTTGGTTATTGCATGTTTGTGTCCGTGAAATTATTTAAATGCTTATCGCGGTATTGTACGCCTGTCGCCTGTCGCCGCGGCCGACAGCGGCTCTGACACAATAGCGACCTAAAAATAAACACAATGTTTTGGGGTATATTGTTATGCCCTTTCTAATAGGTACACATTTTATTCAATAAAATTGTACCTATATCAAACTCGATGACATCGCACGAATTATTTTATTATGTTATTCTTTCGTTTATTAATCATGTTTATTTAATCTACACATATAATACAATTGGAGTGTCTGATTGTAACATTGAAATAACCTTTTTTACTACATATATTTGAACATAAATACACCAAAAAAACATTTTTTACAAATTTTCTCTGTCTGTCTGTTTGTTCCGGATAATCTCTGAAATGGTTGGACCGATTTTGACAGAACATTTATTGGGAAGTAGCTGATGTAATACGGAGTAACTTAGGCTACGTTTATTTTAGAAAAAGAAATGGCGGACGGAGTCGCGGGCAACAGCTAGTAAATAAAAAACAATAAATAAAATAACCATCATCGGACGGTTAATATTCACTGACTAGCTGTCGTCCGCGATTCCGTCCGCGTGTAATCACAATCAAACTTAGTATTCTATGTGTTACTATATTCTATATATGTGTAAAATTTCAGTAAGATATGTTGAACCGTTGCGAAATTATCGAGTAAATAACAAAAAACTACGTATTCCTCGGGCATCGTAACCATTTCCACGATCAAAAGTATCCTATGTGTTCTTCCAGACTATCCTCTACATCTATGCCAAATTTCATCGAGATCAGTTCAGCCGTTTAGGCTATAAACTGTAACAAACATCCATCTATCTAAACTTTCGCATTTATAATATTATGAGGATTAGGATGTGCAAAAGCTTTCTACCTCAAACACCCATCTTTTTCCTGTTTAACATCGTTGGTTCTTTATCGTATTAAACAATAGATATGATTGCTTAAATACATAACAACCGTACAAGGAGGCGATGTGTCACGCTGCTGCAGCGAATAACGTGATAGTAATGCTAACACAGCATGTCAAGCACGTTGTCACGCCAAACCAACGAGCTGCGTGTCGAGATCACGTGATAACCGAGCAGATGTCTGATTGTGAACGTTGCTTTTATTAACGCTTAATAATGTTTAATTCTTTTTTATGTGAACAAACGAACCCATTCACAAATTGTATTATTATCCAAATTATACATGGCTTTTATATACAAATCTATATACGGGTTTACTTATAAATTCGTGTTAAATACTTCTTAAGTTGGAGTTAAGTGTAACATTTACTAAGATCCCGCATATATGCACAGAGAGGTACTGCAGAGTCGATGAAACTTATAACAATTTAATTTATTGTGAGAGTACTTAAAGGCTTCATGTATTGTACAATAATAAATGTATAAGAAAAATTAAACTCTTTACATTTTGATAAGAACTATACATACATAAGAGCGTCTGTGGCTCAGGGGCTACGCACTTAACTTGAAATCTGCTGGACCTGGGTCTTAATCCCGCCATGTAACAATGTGTTTTTCGATTTTCGAATTTCATATGTACATTTACCCGAAGTTCTTCTTCTTCTTCTTCGCCGCTTCAGTCTTGTCAGACTGGTCGTGGTCATTACGTTTTAGTGCACCGAAGTCCTTACGGTGAAGGGAAACATCTTGATGCAACCTGCACATATCTGCGAAGAAATTCAAAGATATGTGTGAAGTCAATCAACCCGCTCTGATGCAGCGTGGTTGACTAAGGCCTAGATACTCCTTAAGATAGGCTCTAAGCCCCTCAGTGGGGACGTAAAGTGAGCTGATGATGACACGCACATGTACGGAACAAAGGGTTAAGTAGCTACGAGTATCTTAAGAGCTACGAATATATTAACATAAAAATGAAAACATATTTAAAAACTATATGTTACACAGTACTAAACTAGGTCACAGGTTTTTGCGTACACATTACTAACATAAACAAGCCAGCCAAGCAATTTGACGAACGTAAAATATCAAGCAAAAAATTTTTATTTCTTGAATCAGATTACTTCGTTCGTGAACGTAATCTATACATATAATAAAATTGGAGTGTCTGTTTGTAATATTGAAATAACTGTTTTTTACTACATGTATATAAATATATATATATACGGTACATACACTAAAATACCATTTTTTACAATTTTTGTCTGTCTGTCTCTCTGTTTGTCTGTCTGTTTGTTCTTGCTAATCTCTGACATGGCTGGACCGATTTTAACAGGACTATTAGTGGCAGGTAGCTGATGTAATAAGGAGTAACTTAGGCTCCGTTTATTTTAGAAGAATAAGAACGGGCGGACGGAGTCGCGGGCGACAGCTAGTCCGTCTATATAATCGTTACCTATCGATTTTTTTATGAGTCACGCAATCGTCAGCATATATGTATATGTGAGGGGAATTATCGTTGAGTGCGGGACGTGATGGATGCGGTGGAGCGTGTAGATTGCGTACGTCTTCGGCAGGGGGCGCTAATGCAACAGATTGGCAATCAGCCGCGTCACCAACCCCAGGGTCCCGAACCCCGGGTTCGATACTCCTACACTATATGTTTAACTGGTACATGTTCGTACATGTTGCGTTGTGATGCCCTTCGACATGCGAACCATCTTCTTCTTTTGTAGAGCACCATAAATATGATTTCAAAGTATGAACTGAAATAAATACTAAAATATAGGCCAGTTTATATTGAGTAGAGTATTCTAATAATGTTTTATATTTAATCTCATAATGTTTTAAGAAGCGTGGCGAGAATAATGAAGAACATGATTTTACCACGTCTATAGTAAATCTTAATAACTGTCTCACAATCTGAATAAAACATGATTTGCTAAAAAGTTAATCAACCAACTCTGTCTTTCATTTATATTTTTAATTTATAGAGATTAAATCTATTTTTTATCATAAGGTGGCAAGCGGCCACCGGGCTTAACCGAGATATCAAAACGATCGCTACTCATAGCATCCGAAATTGCAGATGCGTTGCCCGACCGTTAATCAATGGAGAAAGGGACGCAATATTTTTCCTTCTTATTCGTCCCCTCTTTACAAATAAAGAGTAGGTAGGAAAAGATGACTAAAATTAAGTTTACGGTACGCACACACATCAGACGAAACGCGGATTGACTTACAATACACGCCTGTCTTCGTGGTCGGTCGAGCAGGCCCATTTTTGCAACAGATGTTATTTTTGGCGTCTACCAATTCTAGATAAATTTGTCACTGTGTAGAACCTTAAATTTAAGCATATTAACTCAAATCTCACAAATTTGGGATATAATTCAAAAATAACTTCCAATAATATAAAAGCCAGTGAAATCCAAAATTATTTTCCGAGTACCAGTCAATCGTTTATCGAAAGTGTGTAAGAACTATTAAAGAGGTTTTAGAGGCGGAGGGTCGAGGCTGCGGCGGAGCTACAGGGGTGTGCGAGGGCGGTAGGGCGGTAGGGAGGACTGGCAAGGGTGCTCCAGGCCGAGAGCACTCTTTAGGAAATCGCAAATCGGTCGCCAAAGGCTCTGGGTCGCATCCTGGAACTGCGAAGTTTACACAATATTAGAAAGTGGATGCGGTGTCTTAATATGAGATATGATATTCTTTAAAGCTTTCTACCGTTTTCAAACGTATCTGCTGAATCTAAGTAAATTTTAAAGTTGTATGAAACTGAAAAACTGAAACACGAAGACAAGGATACTGAAGATATGTGTATTAAAATCGTTTCAAGAACTTCGAGCCAGTGTTCAATTTATTCATTTGTTATATTTATTTTATAAACTTACTAGCCGTCGCCCGCGACTCCGTCCGCGCAGAATTAAATAAACTTAATTAGTAGCCTATGTGTTCTACCAGAATATACATAGAACATGTCTGTTCTAACTTTCATCAAGATTCGTTGAGCCGTTCTGGAGATACCTTCAAACAAACATCCATTCATCCATCTAAATGTAATGTAATGTAATGTAAAAAAATCTACATATCCCTCGGGAGCATAACGTGTTTCTTTGATGAAAAGTATTCCACATGCTATTCCAGATTTTGTATTATATCTTTGCCCGTTGCAGAATTATCGAGTAAGCGTGAAAAAATATGTATCTCACGGGAACCGTAATTATTTCCGGTATTAAAAGTAGCCTATGTGTTCTTCCAGACAATCCTCTACACCTGCGTTAAACTTCATCGATATCCGTTCAGCGGATTAGGCGATAAATTCTAACAATCCTATATCCAAACTTTCGCATTTATAATATTAGTAAGATTCTATTTTAATACTTATTATAAAGTAAATTAAATAAATTAATTAATTAGATATTTGTTAAATTTTTGGAAAATATATAAGAAATATTATAAATAAAATGCACCGATACTCTGTGATGGCACTTCAAGAAGCAATTTGTCTATTTTAGTATCTCTACTAAATGCGAAAGTTTAGATGAATATTTTTTAAGTTTGTAGCCTAAACGGCTGATAGTTTGAACACATAGGCTACTTTTAATCCCGGAACCGTAACTTTCTGAGGGATACGTAGTTTATTTCTTATTTACTCGATAATTCCGCAACAGTTCACCATATCTTACTAAATTTAGCACAGATATAAAATATAGCCTGGAAACACGAATAGGATATTGTTTTATTTTAAATACGCGCGCACGGAGTCGCGGGCGACAGCTAGTACAGTAGTAATTGTAAAGTTATTCCCAATTTAGTTCAACAACTTCTTTATTACTTTGGATTACCGAAGATATAGCTAAAGGAACATATATATTTTCTTTTAAATTTTATATTATTTGTCAATCCAAAAGACCGAGTGACGTCACGCGGCCGACGGACCTTGATCTCTTT
Organism: Papilio bianor; assembly: GCA_011763625.2. Lineage (NCBI taxonomy): Eukaryota > Metazoa > Arthropoda > Insecta > Lepidoptera > Papilionidae > Papilio > Papilio bianor. The sequence goes on from JAAOEG020000006.1 coordinate 8,510,812, forward strand.
TGGAGGATAAATAACTCCTCATCTAGTTAAAGCTTCTGTATTCTATAACAGAGTGTAAACTAGACCCGCAACATGTTACTGCAACAACGCACACTCTTATGTTATCATTGTCGGTTAAGACGTTGTTTGAACATAATGAAAAACACTAGCAATCCATGAAAGATTTTCGTTTTTTTAATCACACTTAAGAAGAATTTCAAATCTAACACGTTTATCCAAAGGGAAAAAGGAACCAAAAAGCGTAGAAAACACACAGATTATAAATACATAACAAAAGAGCAATGAAACTCACATTTTATTTATATTATAAATGCGAAAGTTTAGATGGATGGATGTTTGTTAGAGTTTGTAGCTTAAACGACTAAACGGATCTCGATTAAATTTGGCATAGATGTAAAGGATAGTCTGGAAAAACACATTGGCTACTTTTGATCCCGGAAATAGTTACAGTTCCCGAGGGATACTCGGTTTTTTCTTATTTACTCTATAATTTCGCAACGGTTCAACATATCCTACTGAAATTTTACACCGATATATGTAGAAGAATATAGTCTGGAATAACCCAGAGAATACAAAGTTTTATTTTAATAAAGCGCAGACGGAGTCGCGGGTGACAGCTAGTTTAAATAAATAACAGACATAATAGTGATTCTGTTTTAACAAAGTATATAATAGTAAACGACTAAGTATATAGCGCATTTTGTCGGTTTATAATATTGAAAATACTTATTCATTGGATATGTATTCAATACATTATACGACGTTGAAGTTTATAAGTCGAGGACGTTGAATCTTTGTGATGTCTCATTTCACATTTTCATATTATTTTGTTTGCGGGATGACGGGGGTCGTGCGGGGTAGGGGGGGCGGGGGCGAGGAGCGACAGCTAACGAAGGGGCGCCTTGAAAGCTTCCTCCGTTTGAAAAAGACTCGCTTTGAAAATTGGACGGCGTCATTACTTCGTTGTATTATTTACGATGCCGTCGCGTTTAGGTCCATCTTACTCAAAGGAATGTACACAAAGGTTTTCTTTTACAAAAGGATCCATTCCTTTTTAAAGTAAATTATAAGAGACCCGCGACCTGCTTGCTCTGGCAAACAATGCCGATTGCGTTGAAGTCTTTTATACCTACAATTTGTTGCTCACTTATGTACACAATATATTTATAAATATATATGTTATATAACCTTATAATTATATAAGTACGATGTTAAAGCATATGGTCATAATATCCTACAGCCATAACATAGCAAGGGTGACAAAGATAGTAGTATTTTTATTGAATTTCATTTCGCGTTAGGTTATCAAAAAATGTTATTCATCAACTTTTTCGCAACAAACTTCATTTCAATACGCACAAAATGCACTAAAGATTACGTATTTTTTATTAAAGTTTAACAATGAGAGAAAATTTTATACTTACGTCCCAAAAAGTAAGTTGCTAAGCTTATAAATTAAGTTTCCTTCAAGTTGTTGGAACTTTAAATATGATTTATATCACGAGAAGCGAGCAGTGCGGGTAGTGCGACGATTTCCCGGCAGATCGCGCCTCACGAACTTCCTGATCGGTCGCAATTCAATCAAACTCGCTTCGAATCTTGCAAACGGTTATTGCTTTTCAAACATATTTCATATTCAAATAAAGTTGACGCAACATTTTTGTATATTGTGCTACAAATTAAGTTTGCAATTCATCATACGACAATAAAATATTGACTATTTAAATGTAAGTCTGTTTTATGAATGTTTAACATAATTGATATATACAGAACACTGCAACAAAACCCTTACCCTTTAACAGTGGTAAAGCCCGCTTTAACATCTTTGCACGAATGAACCGGCTCGCCCTCCACACTGAAGAAAGGCGTGAATTGAAAGCAATTCCGCTTTTCGCCTGATCAGTGTGCCAGAAGCCTAATTTTAGTCCTCTTTCCCATCCCACCAATTTTTTACAAGGAAAGTATGTGCAGGCGAAATGGATTTAACAGATTTTTCTGTGCGTTTCGTCCTCCTTTGATTAAAGGTATGCAACGTGTCTGCAATTGCGGATGTCGATGACAGCGGTCGCTTCACTATTTTGAATAATTCAGGCGGCTGCTTGCTCGTTTGCCACTCTATACTAAAAAAACCGTGGACCTGGATCAATGACAGATAATACCTCATTGAGAATTATGGGGATTGATAAATGAATCCAGGAACGTAAACTTCAAGACTTTTGCTAATATTGACGATACTTAGATGTAGGTGTATACTACAAATACCATGTATCGTATAGGTACGTTATCTCAATACATATTAACTCCTTATATACTTACTTGTAGTTAACGGTTAAAGCTCGATAAAAGCTGATGTAAACAATTGAGTATATAAGGAGATGAGTGAGCTGAAGCGCAGAGTGCGTTATGTAAAGAGCTCTTAAGTGTAAATTATGCGGAGTACATGGGCCTCGTCAACAAGACGCCGTGCAGCTGCAGCCACTGCACCCCGTTGCCCCGCCGCCCGCCGCCCTGCCGACATCATCAGCATAATGGCGACTCCCGAGGGACTCCCGCGCCACCCCCGTACCCCCGTACCCCCGCATCCCGCTAGTCCCCTGCTCGCGAAGTCTGCTGCTTACTTTCAATAGGCATTTTTATGCTAATGTTGTGTTGAGTGTTGTGTTTTCCGATTTGCTTTTAAAATAATTAAAATATAGCAACGTACAATTTCTTGGTTTTCTGACACGTACATTTGTTGTGAACTTCATCTTTTATTCACGTTATGTCGGCATATGTAATACGTGTACTCCTTCATGCATCTCTATGAGCAGTTATATATGGATTCACACCCACTTCCATTTTGATTCGAGCTTCCTTTACTGTTTATCACCGGCTCATTCTACTGTCGTTTGTACGAACTAATTATAGATAAACAAATTATTATTAATATAAACAAAATATATCGCCCGCGACTTGGTCCGCACAGAATTTAAAAAATGTATAGCTTAGGGCACCCAGGGATGGTGTAGGTTTCCAACAGTGACAGTTTTTTTTTAAATCAGTTCATTGGATTCGGAGCCTATTCAATGCAAACAAACAAACAAGGAATCTTATCTTTCCTTTTTATAATATTAGTAGAGATTTCTTTTTATACAAGTTTTTCGGCTGGAGACTGAAAATTAATAAGTCATCACGGCATCCAATTAATAAACAAACACTTACCTTAATCATAACAAAGTATAAAACAAAGTCGCTTTCTCTGTCCCTATATCCCTATGTAACTCGTCCCTATTTCCCTATATCCCTATGTAATGCGTAACTCTTTTAAACTACGCAACGGATTTTGATGCGGTTTTTTTTAATATATAGAGTGATTGAAGATGAAGGTTAATATCCATTAAATAGTGGAGAAATACTAGTATTTTTGAGGTTTCTAATGTGATGTCGTAAATTTATTCATTTTTTCCGCTTACATTGCAACAAACGCAGGCTGAACCCCACGAGATTTATAAGATTTATACCCATGCGAAGTCAGAGCGGGCCCCTAGTAAAATAAATAAAATATGTAATTCTCACATTCATAATTATTTTACCCGTGTATGTTATATTAAAAACACATTCAGTATTCCATATTATTACTTTGAACACGTTAAATAAATATATAATGTTTGCGAAGTAAAAAACGTCGAGCTGCTGAGGCTATACATGTCGTAGGCAGTATCGCTTGTCCGCCGCATGTGCTGACGTCACCACAGGGGGAGAGGGTTTCGTTACCGGGAGGATGTCGTTACGGGGCGGAACTACGTCGTTAGCCTGAAACAAAGCCGTCGCTATGTACCCGGCCATTTCCATCATCACTAGTGCAGTAAGCGTCCGAATTCATTTGATTAAATCTATCGATGCGGTAACCTTAGTAGGGTAGTTTGAAGTATTAAAACTTGACGGTTGGCATAGTAAAATAACAAATTAAAGATTATAATTTGATTAATTTACTCTTAATCTCTTACTCTTAATTATATAATATCAATCTTGGAATAATAAGTTACAAGTTATTCTTGTGCAATTAATAGGTGTGAATTTATTATTACATATATGTATGTATGTCTAGCAGCATTATTTGTATACATTCAAACATTTAAAAAAATTACGTAACAAATATGATAAACTGAGGCATCCAAAAACGATACCTTTTCGACAATGTCAAACGAGATTTGAAGAAACATTTAATTTAATTTTAAAGCGAGACAAAACAATAATGTTCGTAGCAAACGTTGATTACACATCTTCATTAAGACCGCGTAGCTCGCGCATGCTACGGTGGGCGCTACGTCCCTACGCTACGCGTCGCGAGCCGCGTTCGTTAGCAAATGCATCTCGTAATGAGCGTTTTATGTGCAAATGCTAAGGTAAAAATATATAAAAAGCGCGATGAATGCGGCTGCGGGGGCGGGGGGCTGTAGAGGGGAGCATGTGCGACAAGCATTTATCTATTTCATTTGAAATTCTAAATTTGTAACATTATATTTAATTAGTAAACATAAAGCTACGTATATAGAATTATTAGATCAATAGCTGACCGGAGAACTTCGTTCCACCTAAGGGGCAATAAATAAGCAGATTTATTTATATGAGAAGGGGCCAGACAAGCGATGAAAACACCGAGGTGATCAACAACGCCCATGGACATTTATAACAGCGGAGAACACACAGATGCGTTGCGTTTACTTTTTCTTCTTCTTATAGTGCCTCTTCAATGCTGAAGGTTGGCCGCTAACTTCGCATATGTTTTTACTTAGGATTTACAAATTATAGTATCTAAAAATATAGGTTCAGTCAGAAAAATCGGTCCAGCCGTTCTTGAGTTATAAATGGTGTAACTAATACGAATTTCTTTTATATATATAGCAGCTGTCGCCCGCGACTCCGTCCGTGCAAATTTAATACAAAACTTTGTATCTCACATGTTATACCAGAATATGGTCTATATCTGTGCTAAATTTCAGTACGATAAATTGAACCGTTGCGAAATTAAATTAAATATGTTAAATACGTAACAAAAAACTACGGATCCCACGGGAACCTTAACTATTTCCGGGATCAAAAGTGTTCAAGATGTGTTCATCCAGACTGTTCAGTTCACATCAAAGGAAAATTTATGTAATAAAAATTGTCATATAAAGTTTACACAGACAGTTCATAGATGGCAGGATAATTTCTATCTTTTAATCTGATTGTCGCTATATCTTTGTTTGTTATATCACTACAGTCGATTTGTAGTATTTTAAATAAAATGTCTTCGTTCTGGTGTGTGTGGTGTACTCATTGCTGCGAAGCGTGTTTCCCGACTCTGGTGCCAGTGAGATGAACGTACGCAGACTATCCTCTACATCTATGCCAAATTTCATCAAGATCCATTTAGCAGTTTAGGCCACCAACTCTAACAAACATCCATCCATCTAAACTTTTGAATTTATAATATTATTAAGATATATATACCGTTAAACTTAATTAAAGATCGGTAAAAGAGGATGGAGAGAAGACTTGGATATTCGACATAGGAGTAGTCCTCAACGCTACTAGAGAATATCGTCGCCGGCAACATTGTTTATCCAGCAAACAGGGCCGCATGCGTGGAGCGAGTAGCGTCTGTGTGGCGCTGCCTCACTACGGTCCACACTCCAACAAATGCATTAACTAATTCTCGTTTGCCAAACATTCCACTCACTTTAATGAAACGATAATACTATTCTAAATTGCGATGTTTACGTCTTTGCGGGCCTCTCATCCTTTAATCCATTCTGAATTAGACATTGTAATTTGACATTTGTTTTCAGATTATTTTAAAATTAATCAGAGGTAAAGTAAAACTTAGTATCCCATGTGTAACTCCATTGATATCTGTGCCAAATTTCAATAAAACCAACCACACATAGAATACTCAGTTTTAATTTAATTCAGCGTGGACGGAGTCGAGGGCGATAGCTAGTTGAGCATGTATCTAAATTTTAAAATAACGTAATAAAAGATTAAAACCACATTTAAAAAAAACTTGTGATAATTATTTGTCGTATATCATGTTGGGGGGATTGATGCTAAAACCTTTGTGATCTAAGTCGAGAGAGCATATCGATCAGTCCTCACAACTACGGTTAACAAATCTTGTAAGTATTATAATAATAAACTATAATAAAGTTGTAGAAGGTACTCTTAGCGTAAGCTATACAGTTAATACACAGCTTAATATTAACTTTTCACACTGACTACAAATGTGCACAGAATAAAAGAGTTTACAGTCTGAATACGCCAGTATGTGATACAGGGTCATACATTGGCGAAATTCTTCAATCACGTTTTTTTGTTTTTTTTTTGTGACTGGACAGTCACTGTTTGCCTTGAAGAATTTACAGTTTCATCGGGCTTGCGGTGGCCGAGTGCAGATGGTGCTTAGCCTAAGCCTCGTGTAAGAGTAACTTACCTCAAGCGCTCTCTCAGGAACCTCGGCTCCGACCATTACATCGTTATTATTACCTGATTGGGTTTTTGTTACAGCTTTTGTATACTAAAAATTAACGATGCACTACAACATTAAGAACAAGAAAATTTATGAGGTCAAAAGTATAGTGTGAAAGTGAATTGAATCGTAGAACTACGGCGAACTCTAGGATAGTCTGGAGTTAAGAATCTGATAACTCATCTGAACAGCAGATAATCCTAACGAGGCAAGCCACGTGTGAGGATTTTAGGTATTAGCAATTTTACAAAATACCTTTTCTTAAACAATATCATTATCACTAAATCTAGAATGTACCCAAATCTTTAATTGTGACGGAAGCAGCTCACAGCATAAGACATACAACATGCCAGTGAATTTAACTCTAAACGGAATGAAGAACACTTTAAAAGCAAATAAAAATGCGTGTACTTTCAGTATTCCATACATGGTAATTTATGTACATACCTACATAAAATAAAATACAGAAAGGACAGGGAGGGAAATATAATTGCCCTATGAAAAATTCCCTTCTGTAGGCGCCGACATCAGCAGCAGCCGTGTAATATGATTTCCTTCTACAAGGGCGCGGCGTCGTTTAGCTCCGGGATTGAATGATTCCCGCGCTAACGCGCTCAACAAAATGGCGGCTGGGCCACGAATTATCGAATTATCCGCGAACAAGGAGCCCTAATACAGTAAGTGGGGTGCCGGTGCCGCGTGCAGGGATGCTGTCGGTCCTATACCGGCGCAACTAGTGTACTGATTAAATTAGTTTTAATACATGCGCCGTACATGCGCCAGGATTCAGGATGACACGCCTTGCGCCGATATTCTCGGGATTCACTCATGATCTAATAAATTCAAGTTCTGTTGCCATTTAAACTTGAGAATTGTTACCCATTTCAATTTCTCTTTTCTGATATCCAATGGCGATTAACCAAAATACTACCTCATATTTGTTTCCATATTTTCACTCACTCATGACTCATGACAGGTGTTCTCTGCGCTCGTATGTCATTTGACTGGGATTACAGCAAGCACTTTTTTGCACTCATAGTGCTTGGACCATAGGAAAACTACGTAGATATCAGAAAACCTTAGATATGATTACAACATATAAAAACTTTATGCTGGCAAAATAACGCAGCGTGTGCCAGCCCTGCGCTGATGTGACAGCTAACAAAATATCGAGCAATTTCCTGTCACCGCCGGCACGCAGCGACCCGCCGTCAGGAAAGGCTCCAAGTGTAGTCTGTACCCCTCGGAATAAGGTTCTCAATGTTACAGCAGAGCCGCACTGGCAATTTTGTTGTGCGTAAGATCGTTATATGAACTGAGAACATAGATTATCGACTTTGGGGTGAAAAATTCGCTGGGACTGCGATTCTTCTAATTAAGTTGCGCAGAAATCGCTTCAAGTAAACGAGGTTTTGTTATTGAATTACCAGCAGCGCGCTATAACTCAGGCGAGCGCCGCCCGCTCTCTACCGGACATTTATTCTTATTATATTGAGACCGTTCTTTCAAGATAACGTATCATACATTCCCCTTTATCGTCCACTAAGTTTTCATTTAGGGAGAATTTGGCAAAAACTTTTTGCCAAATCCCCATACTGTGTGTATTGTCTTAACTATTCTTTATTTGCAACTTGCGGCCCGCTTTAGCTTCACACGGGTATAAAATATATACTCAGTACATTATTTTGATAAATCTCGTAGGGTTCAGCCTGCGTTTGTTGCAACGTAAGCAGAAAAAAAATAATTATTTACGACATCACATTAGAAACCTCAAAAATAACGGTATTTCTCCTCTATTTCATAGATGTTATAATACATATAAACGTTCCTCTTTAATCACTCTATCTATTTAAAAAAAAACGAATCAAAATCCGTTGCGCAGTTTTAAAGATTTAAGCATATATATGGATATAGGGACAGAGAAAGCGACTTTGTTTTATACTATGTAGTCATGATATTAACAACATTAAGTTACTGTTATAATTTGCAAAGAAATAATGCTTCTTCGTTTAGACGAAGATTAAACATTCAAGTTAAATTATTTTTAACGCGTATGTATAAATTCATTGTGTTACTCCTCCCCCCTGCCCCCGCAGCTCTCCCTGGCAGGCGCTATGTATGCCTCTCAGCGCTCATACACATAATACCTTCACATCAAAGAACGTAGTAAATATATGAATTCCTACATTACCCTCATTACATACAACTCGTACACACCTTTATTTATATGTATGTATACACCTTTGTTTCTGTGTGGCTCGTATAGGGGGCGTGAATGGTGCACCTACACAAACTATGTAGTGTGAATTGTCCGCCGCTGGATCTTGAAACTACATAAAAAGCACATATTTTGTTGAGCTTTACACTTGTAAAGCCTGTAACGTATATAATGGACGGAGTGATAAAAAAGCCCATATAAACGTGTATGTACCGACAATGATTTCGTGGCAGTTTGTTCACATTAACTGGGAGACGCCTACAAGATTTAGGGTAACCAGAAAGCTAAAACTTCCTGACTTCTTGCGAAGTTCTTCTGTTGAATACAAAAACAGACTGGAAGCAAATTTTTGACCAGAGTATCCGTAGTATGTATAATACTGTACAGATTGCTGATTGATACAACCACATAAATTGGTATAGCTCTGATGATTCAAGATGAAAGATAATAATAATTTTTTTATTACTACAAAATTATACGTACTATTTACAAGTAATGTTGTTGGGACTTTCTTTTCAGTAAAAATAATTACTTGTGTTAGAATGTCCCGTTCTTCCGTAACATTATAATTTGATTGTATCTAGTAATTACATTTTTGTTTTTTTCTCTCATTACTGTGTTTTGTGTGCGTGTGCATGTGTATGTGTGTGAGCGTGTGCGTGTGTGTGTGTGCTTGCATTTTTATTGTACCTTTTAATACCATTAAGATGAGATACACTTTATATTTTAAATTAATTATGTTCAGCATTAAAAACTACGAGTAGTAGCATGGTAACACCATTATGCCGTGCCACTAATATTAGGAAATAAAACTATATGTTATGTATATATGATACGTGATATTTTCTTGGAATTTTGAAAATAGCAACATTTATCCGTGTAGCTGTCGATCCCTCAGTAGTCAAAATATAACGCTATCAAGATGACTTTATTATCTGACTTAGTTTACGACTGCCATAAGATCTTTCTGTACAGAAGCACATTATAAAGTAACAAAAGATAAGTCAATTTTGAGATATTTAAACAACCGTTGTAGTTTTCAGCTGTAGATCATCATCATCATCATCATCAGCTCACTATACGCCCCCACTGAGGGGCTCGGAGCCTACCCCAAGTTAGATTGTTGACTTCACACACATTTTTGAATTGCTTCGCAGATATGTGCAGGTTGCATCACGCTGTTTGTGAAATTCGAAAATCGAAAAACACATAGGTACATGGCGGGATTCGAACCAGACCTGCAGATTACAAGTCAAGTACTTAGCCCCTGAGCCACCAACGCTCTAAGCTGCAGATCAACATCATCCTAATCATGATCTTTTATCAAAAAAAAGGCCTATGTTCGCACATGGGCCTTTTTTTATAGTCAGGAAATGCATTTACACACCCCTACGCCGGGCTGTGCAATGGCGTAGGGAGTGTGGGACTCGCCGGCCACAGAAGGTGACCGGAATACCCACTAAAACCTGACTGCCCTCTGACGCATTACTTACCCAATGTCTTCTACGGTCCTACGTCTTCCACATTCAACGACTTCCCGCCGAACCATATCTATACATATAATTAAATTGGAGTGTCTGTTTGTAATGTTGAAATAACCGTTTTTTACTACATGTATATGAATATATATACGGTACATACACCAAAATGACATTTTTTTTAATTTTTGTCTGTCTGTCTGTCTGTTTCTTCCGGCTAATCTCTGAAACGGCTGGACCGATTTTGACGAGACTTTTATTGGCAGGTAGCTGATGTAATAAGGAGTAGTTTAGGCTATGTTATTAAACAGTGAGTCGAGGGAGCCAGAGGGGGTTTAGTGGGTAGGCTCTATGTAGAGAGAGTCCCACATAACCGGAATGTCTTTCCCCGAGGCACCCGGTATGCGTAACGCATTCCCCCTCTTTAAAAAAAAAAAAAAAAGGCTATGTTATTTTAGAAAAATCGGTCCAGCCATTTCAGAGATTAGCCGGCACAAACAGACAGACAGACAGATAGATAGACAAAAATTGTAATAAAATATTTTTTGGGTATATTTATTCATATACATGTAGTAAAAAACGGTTATTTCAATATTACAGACACTCCAATTTTATTATATGTTTAGATGAAATCACATTCAAGCAGATTGCGAATATCGTAGTGCTTAATGAAAATGAGCATTGAAAACAATGAGGCGAGTCTGCTGCGACGTACGTTACATAAAAAGTATATATTTTTCAGTCTCGAATCATTAATATGAAAAACATTGTGACTTCCGAGGACCGGTGCATTTTAATTACTCGCCTGAAGCTGAAACACTTCGCAAATTACTGATGTGCTTTATATAACGTGTGTATACAGTGAACACTTTTATGTCACTTACTGCGAAATATAACGTTACGTTGGAACAATTTACATACATACAAATAAACGGTACATCATTATGCATTTTCTACATAAATGTTTTTGTGTTTTATTTATTTACTAGCTGTCGCCCGCGACTCCGTCCGCGCTTTTTTCTTTCTAAAATAAAAGATTTTTTTCTAAAATAAACGTAG
>JAAOEG020000006.1:8522156-8534135 GCA_011763625.2 Papilio bianor
ATTGTGAGTAAATTGTATTGAAACCATTCAGATAATTTATCTAGATCTTCCTGTGCTTTTATAATGATATCATGTAATTTGGGTCTAATACTTGTCCTCGTCCCCTTCCCACTCTTTTCCTATAAGGATGGGATGGGAAGGGGAAGAGGATTTCACAGAGGAGAGGACGGGAAGTAAGAGGAAATATTCTCTTTCCTTTTTCTTCGTCGATTAAAGGTAGGCAACGCATCTGCAATTGCGGAATTCTATGTGCGGTCACTTAACAAATAAATAAATATTAATCTAACTAAGCTTGTGCAATTTTTTTTTTGATTCTTCGCCAAAATCATTGATGACTCAAATAAGAAATGTTAATACATATACAGTATTTCCTATAATATATGAAATACGCTGCGACAATATATGAATCGTAATATTGATTGAAAAAGGTTTTACTAAGCAACGATAAACGCCGGCGGCGGTACCTGACGTCGGACGCGGTGGTTACTTCAAGGTAAACTTGTGCTCGGCTACAGTAATCTCGCCTTGGATGTTACCCGTCTATTAGAAAACAATTAAATCAAGTATTTAGATGTTCGTAACATGATAACTTAATTAACTCTACTTCAACTACGTAAGTTTTAGCAGTAAACAATTCTAACACAAGCTGGAAGCTACTTAGTATTTAGCAACATATCCCTCATTGTTCATCCGTAAAATCCTCACTCACACAGCAGAAAAGAATCTTGATTTAAATACAAATTATTAAGGAAACAAATCCTAAAGCATCTGGAAACGATCATTATTCAGCGTCCTTATGTTAAATCTTTTCAACATTAGAAGACGCCAGCACAACTTTTGCACGAATGACACACCTACCGTAATACCACAACCACACAGAAGACGCTCATCAAGTGGAAGTCACTCAGAGTATACATGCCGGAGGCCTACTTTTAGTCATCGTTCCGTTCTCACCCTTTTATCTATACATACAATAAAATTGGAGTGTCTGTTTGTAATATTGAAATAACCGTTTTTTACTACATGTATATCAATATATATGTACACCTCACACCAAAATAACACTTTGTAATTTTTTTGTCTGTCTGTCTATTTGTTTCGGCTAATCTCTGAAATGGCTGGACCGATTTTGACGGGACTTTTATTGACAGGTAGCTGATCTACTAAGGAGTAACTTAAGCTACGTTTATTTTCGAAAATACCTTTTATTTTAGAAAAAGAACGCGCGGACGGAGTCGCAGGCGACAGCTAGCTATAAGTAAAGGATGGGAAGGGGAAATGTGTTTGACGGAGGACAGGACGCAGGAACAAGAAATATTATATTTAAGCGCATGCTCCGTCTCCGTCTAAAGTCAGCGGTGGCTTCGCTATGTCGTCGAATTCAGGTGGCCGCTTGCACGATTGTCACCTTGTTTTACAAAAAATGTTTTAGATCCTAATAATATTTTCATATTAAACTTGTTATAAATTTAATGCATAACAAAAATAACTTGATATTCTTAGCCACTACATATTTAATTATGACTGTTTATTATAATTCTGTGATTACCTCGGTTTTAAGTTATACATAGTTAATGTTATAATGAAAATATGCGTAAGTAAATCAACTTATTACTAAGTTCTAACTTTTAATCGACAAAATCTATAAAAATACTTAATTTCTGTTTCAATTATGAGTACAATACACTTTGTTGACAAAAAGATTTGTTATCCTCCTAAGTTAGCTTTTACTTTAGATTACTCCTTTTAATTACAAATTGTAACTATCTCCAATTACCCATCACATTATATAAACAGTTTCCTTTTCATTCTTACTAAGATGTATGTATTATATATTTGTTAAAATATATCTCCAGAGCGGCGGCTAAATGTATCTCTATGAAATTTTGCACAGATGTAAAACATAGTCTGGAAGAACACAACGGCCGCTGTTGCCCGTGTTACGTACTTCGATAGTTTTGATTGGTAATTTTTTAAACATAAAAAAAACTATATAAGAAATAATAACACGCTCTGTTACACCGCTGACAAAAGGAAAAAATAATTAATAAAAACAAATGATGACAAAAATATTTTGAACAGAAAATTAAATACAAAAAACAAAATATAAAACAGTTTAAGGAGGTCGACTGCGCACTGGCCACATAATTCCAGAGCTGCAACAGCTGCTTTTTCATTTTTTTAGACTTTGTATGTGCGGAATTAAAAAAGGAAATAAAAAACATATAATTCACTAAAAAAGATTTTGTTATGACAGCTATGGCTCTATGTTTATGCGATCCGATCAAATGCGCTTAATATAAAAGTTGATGATAGAATTGATGGAGCAGTCCGTTGTTTTGTTGGTCAGTAGTTATACATAACAGTGAATTATTTTGTAACACTGCATAACCTTGAGACATTTTGCTAGTATACACAAGACTTGTCATAATTATTTTTTTATTTCAGGATTCAGTCATGTTTCGTATACTTAGTAGATAATAAACGCGTATAAATCAGCTGTGAACCGGCTCAAAAGTTCAGCTCACATAACAAGTCTATTGATCATCTCAACAAGTAAATTGGTAGCTCACGGCTCTACCTTGTACTAGAGCTAAGTGAGCCGAACAGTGGCGAGCTGTCTGCTCGAAACGCAAATTATAACTCTATGCAATCAATTTCAGTTGCATTACCCACGGATAGTAGGTTATTATATGCCTCCTTCTTTATTTATATCTCTGTATTACTGATCATACCTCAGGCAAACAGACAACGGCGCGACGACCTGAGTACTTCGAATACACTGCAACATAAGTAAGTATATAAACTACTAGAAATATGTGTACAGATAAACAGGTAGATCTCTCAATCGCGGATCCCGACACTCGGCTTAAGTGAGGTTCTATATAGCAACATCTTTTATTGTGAAGGCAAATACCTAACCACGAACGCAAACGACATTCGCCCGTTCTTTGCAAGCCTTCAATACTGCCATAATAAAGTTTTATTTTTTATTTTTTGAATACAAATGTCCATTAAAGCGGTGGCAGAGGCCGGGCCCAGCGCCCCCGCCCGCCTCCCGCCGCCCGCCGTCAGACCTCAAATAAACACTTAGTTACACGAATACATAAGTAAGCGAGATTAAAAAGCAGCCAGCGCTTTGAGAGGCGGCCGCGACTGCAATATTATAATCCTAAGCCTGCTTTGTGAGGCGAGGAAGGCCCCACCCCTCCCGCAGACCTCCCGCTCGCACGCGCCGCACACGGCTAGCGGCGTCCCTTTCGACGCAAGGAAAAAAGAAATCATTTATGCCACGAAAGGTGTAGTATATCATTAACTTAAATAATTATGTAGGCGAAGCCGCGCTCTCGCCGCGTTCCCGCCGTGGGTCCCGGCTCCTGAGTTACGTTGCGTCCGCTTTCCCCAACGCGGGGCGCAGCCGTGCAACGGAAACGACCGCGTGTGCGTCCCGGCGTCGCGGCGTTTTGGCGTCTCAACGTCTGGGCGCGCTGCGGATAGTTGCGTGATTACAGTTTCGCATAATGGAGTGGTAGCGGAGTGACTCGGGCTTTAATCATTGGGGAAATATTTCATATTCGCCTTGCAGCGCGAATTACTATGCGTTAGTGCTGGGGCAGCGCGGGGCAGCGTGGGGGCCGCGACGAGTGCATAGCGATTAAAAATGTAATGAAATTTTACATCGGCATAATGAACACTGCTGCAACCCTGACGTGGAGCAGAGCCGACTTGTAGATACAGGATGTTCCATAACTATGGGCACTATTGGACACCATGAGTTTCTACTTACTTTTCAGTTTATGAAAGCTGTAATTAAGCACTTTGCATTACTTAAGAGTGGTAGATGCCAGTACCGAAAACAACTGTTGCACGAATTGTCCGGCTCGCCCACCGCAATACCACGACCACACAGAAGACAGGCGTGAAGTGCAAGCAATTCCGCGTTTCATCTAAGGAGTGTGTGTGCCGGAGGCCTAACTTTAGTCGTCCTCGCCTTACCACTATTTTCTTATATGGAAGGATGGAAAGGGGAAGTGGATTTGACGAACAAAAGCGCGCATAAGAAGAGGAAATATCTTTCTGTCCGTCTCCTCGTCAGTCGATTATAGGTAGACAACGCATTTGCAATTGCGGATTACTATGGGCAGCGGTCGCTTCAATGTTTCAACGAAATCAGGTGGCCGCTCGTTTGCCACCTTCATAATTTTTTTAAGTAGATCAAAAATTTTTATTACAATTTTACCTTTTTTTTGTTCTACCCACATTTAAACTTTTTTTCAAAACCAGCAAAACATCTGCAGTTCCTGTGATGTTGCAGATGTGCATGGACATCGAATCAATTAATATTAGGCAATAATTCAGAACAGATCAAAAATGCTATTACGTTATTTTAAATTTCTAGTCGCTACCAGGATGTTTTTTATTTGACTTCAGAAGCATTTCAGATTTAGTTTGTATAAGACTGTTTGCTTTTATCTGTTTTTAAGGGGCGACAAGCGAATATGCAATATACATCTCCTCCCCTGCCCCCCGTAAAATTCCAGTAGACCGCAGTTACAGGTTGCTTATACGTTGCCATTAGATATTTATACTATAAATTGGCAAACGAGAAAGCGGGCACCTCAACTCATTTAATTACCAAAACGACCGCTGCCTATAGACACCCGCAATTACATTTGCGCTAGCTACCTTTAATCAATGGAGTTGGAGACACACAGAAAGAGAATATTTCCCCGTCCTATGCGTCCCATCCTTCGTGATATCCACTTTTAGTTTCCTATTACAAAAGGGTGGGAAGGCCG
The DNA here is from genome assembly GCA_011763625.2 of Papilio bianor. NCBI lineage: Eukaryota > Metazoa > Arthropoda > Insecta > Lepidoptera > Papilionidae > Papilio > Papilio bianor. Next base: position 8,526,956 of record JAAOEG020000006.1, read on the forward strand.
TCATCGCCTTGGAGGTCACAACAATTAGATGATGTCACATGATTTATTGAATTTATTGATTACACTAGCTTTTTCCCGCGACTCCGTCCGCACGTCATTAAAAAAAAAACGTAGTAAGTAGCCGATGGGTTCTTCCAGACTTTGTTTTATATCTGTGCGAAATTTCAATAAGCTATGTTGAACCTTTGCCGAATTGTCGAGTAAACCGTAACTATTTCCATGACCAAAAGTAGCCTATGTGTTCTACCAGATTATCCTCTACATGTATGCCAAATTTCATTAAGATCCATTCACTAGTTTAGGCGACAAACTCTAACAAACATCTATCCATCTAAACTTTCGCATTTATAATATTAGTAAGGATTACCTAAGTACATACACTTATTCTAATTGTAGGTACATTACCCTGTATACTTATAAGAATTACATGCAAAAGTTGATTAATACTTAAAATGTATCTTAATAAAGTAAACGTTTTTATTTTTTAGACAAAACAAACGCATATTTTGAAATTATAATCAAATAACTTTGTAATTACTCATTAAAATGTTTTAAAAGATGATGGAAATAAATAGAGTTTTGTTAAACTTATAGAATACTTCTTAAATAGGTGTTTTATTTTTAACAAAATAACTCTTACACACATAAAAAAAACATACAGAGGAATTGAGTACTTCCTAGTACCTAGTAGCTTCCCTGAACTACTGCACGTGCGAAAACAGTACAGATAGTATGAAATACCTCGCCTGAGTGCATTCCATCATTTCCAGGGCATCCAGTAGACCAGTCTAAATGTGTTACGTGTTCTCAGAAAGCATCGTTTATTGTTTGAACTTGATTTGCAGGCGCATTATCATCGACTAGGAATTAGTGCCCATGGTTTATTGTACACGTTTAGACGATTCCGTTAACAGATACTGTTTTGTGTTTAACAGCAGATTTTCAGCTTTACGAGGGATCAAAATACTTTAAAAAGACATCGATTTCAGCTGCTTAACGGTTTTGAAGGCTCTTTTTAGTCTTGAGGTCTTGTGCAGACACATCAGGTAAAGAACAGCCGCTGGGATTCTTCAGGAAGGCAGCCAATAGATGCCTTTTATGGTGAAAAAATGTTAGGAGTTAATACTACTTTGATCCCTCATACCTGAATGTCTTTTGTTAATTACAAAACAGTCGCTTTCAACAGACTCGTTAGAATAAACCACGGCCATCATTTCGTATTGATCAAAGATAATGTGTCTCAAAAAGGAAATAGCCATAACTTATTAATTTAATTGTTAGCATTTAAATTTTAGCAATACCTTATTTATTAACTTCTGTAACTGACGTATGAAGGACGCAAAAGCTTCTGCAGAATATCAGTGTTTTTACCCCCCGGGGTAATTAACAATAACTGAGCAGAGGCCCTATCTGTTCAGCATTGCAATGCTTCAATGTCTATGTATTATTTGTAATATATATATATGTATTTATATATAGATATATGTAGATATTCCTACTTTTTTTTTTTAATTTAAGATATTTCTTTTGTTTAAATATTATTTGTAAAACTTTAATATGATAGTAATTTAAGTGTAAATGTAAGTGTTGTAATGTTTTTGAACAGATTAAATGTATTATTATTATAAATCAAGTTCAAAGACTAAATAGTGATTCGAGGACATATCACGATTATACTGGCCTGTTGGCTCGTTTTCGACACGATTGAGTACGCATGGGATGTTCTCCAGCAAGCTGTTTGAAACCATCAGCTATGTTACTAAACGTATTAAGAGTTCCGGAAAGACGCTATTTGTCGGTTTGTGTGAATATATATCGCAGGTATAATAAAACTATGAAATAAAGTCTGTACCTAGAACTGGTGGGTTGACTACATGTCCTTAACACGTTGGAAGGGGCAGATATTTTTCTATTCCTTCCATTCCTGCTGTACAAGGCGTTGTACACCTGGCACGACGCACATCAAAGATGACTATATTTTTTTAGCCGCACTATAAGTAAGGCATAGACAAGGTTTCAGATCTGGTTTCGCACTCAACCTGATAAGTTAATATGGCGCAGTCGGTACGATACAATCCTTTATAATAATACAAGGTGACAAACGTGCAAGTGGCCACTTGAATTCGACGAAAAAGCGAAGCGACTGCCGTCCCTAGACATCCGCAATTGCAGATGGGTTTCCTACCTTTAATCGTCGGACGAAGAGAACGTTTCCCTTTACATTTCGTCCCCTCCTCCATCAAATCTACTTCCCATTCTCATCATTTCCGTATAGTAAGAGGGTGGGGAGAGAAAGAGAACTTAAATTAGGCCTACGCTTAAATAGGAAAACTAATTAAGAATCAGAAGAATGAAATAGGATACCCCAAGAAATACTGGTTAACGTGATTATCAATTAGTCTAGGACAGTGTAGGCGAATCAATGGCACGCGTCGCAATATTTTGGGCACGTCGTCGATCATAAAACATGTGTAAAAAATGAGTTAAGTAGATAGGATGACGATCATTCTTTTCAGAGATGAATAACATTAAAAACTCGGTTAGAAACCGTTTGACAGATGAATCCAGTTCAGCATGCATTTTGCTAAAAGTAACATCTTACAACCATAACCTATTTGTCATCTCACTTGCAGCAACAGAAGTCACACTAATTTTACACTAATTTAATTTATGCGTGTAATAAAAATATTCCAAAATGTACCTATTTTGCTTACTTTATTTAACAAAGAGTTTTGATATTATAGTATTTATTATTATTTTTCAAATAATCAGAAAGTTAAAATAATTTGATGACACGTCAATGACCCAATTAATTTTTTTTTTGAAAAAATGGCACGTTGATGCGTAAAGGTTCGCCTGGTCTAGGAAGATCTCCGCATGTATTCGCGCTAGGGCTACTCATCGTATTTTATACAAAATGTTGTATAAAAAAGTTTGACTTAATGATTAACTTGAACATTTGATTGAAACCTCTTGTCTTTTTGTGATTTAATGATTTTTTGTTATTAAAATTTTTCAAATCGGTTTTAATTTTTGTGGTAGTTTGTTCTAAAACATGTAACATGAAACCTTTTGCTTCATGATTTTTTTTTAAATATAACGAATCTCGCAAGTGATTGATTTTTTTGATGTGTGTAGATATATAACAGTGATAGTACTAAAAAATATCCTAGTAAAATATATAGCATATGATAGTCAAGGATAGTGTAGCTTTCTAATGTTAAAAGAATTTTCAAAATCAGTACAATAGTCTTTAAGTTTATTCGTTACAAAAAAAATACAAATCTATCTGTTTATAATATTAAGTTGAGATATAGATATAGATATTTGTAACTAGCTGCCGCCCGCGACTCCGTCCGCGCTTTCTTTTTCGAAATTAAAAGAGTTTTTCTAAAACAAACGTAGCGTAAGTTACTCCTTATTACATCAGCTACCTGCCAATCGCGTCAAAATCGGTACAGCCATTTCAGAGATTAGCCGGAACAAACAGACAGACAGATAGACAGACAGACAAAAATTGTAAAAACTGTTATTTTGGTGTATGTACCGTATATGTATGTAGTAGTAAAAATGGTTATTTCAATATTACAAACAGAGACTCCAATTTTATTACATGTATAGATATATTTATATATTGGTCTTTACCTATGAAATTGCCGTTGAGTATGAAAAAAATTGACTAATTTTTTTTATGTATTTTTATTTATATTAATCGAAGTAGTCACCCATGCAATCAATGCATCTTTGCTAACACAGTGGCAGTTTATTGAAGCTTCTTAAAGAAATCAGCTGGACGGGTGCCAACAAATTCATCAAAGGAATTCGGATAGAGAATTCCATGTTTTTAAAATAAAATTAATTAGAAATTAGAATTCTTAGCCAAACAAAAATTATTTTGATTTGAAATCGCCAGTACTGCATAACGGCTATTTATAGGTAAAGACCTATTATATATTAACATGGCTATTGCTTTATAAAAACTTTTTGAATTTTATAACTAAGAAATAGTTGGCGATTTCATTTTTTGGCTTTATCAAATATAACAGATGTTCTAGCAGCTGAACATTGAATTAATACTGGTCCGGTTTGGGCCAAGCCAGTGGTAGCTATGGGTAGATTACAATTCTAGACTTAGAAACAAGGTAAACTCGGCATCTGTGTGCACGCTTTAGATCAGAAACAAAAAGAACCAAAGTAATAGTAATATTATAAGTATAAATTTGAATTTAAAAGTAATGTTGTGCAACACACGATACAAGTAAGGCTCTTTAAATCCCTCGGTGCCGAGAGGGTGTAGGTGAGGGCGCGGGGGGAGGAGGCCCGCCGCGCAACGACCACTTCATTAGGCGCAAAAAAACCTCGCCGGCGGCCGCAGGCATTACTTATGCAATTTCATTTGGATTCGCGACCACAAGGAGTGGCGGGGGTTGCCGGGGGATGCCGGGTGGTGACGGGGGTGCGCGCACCGCACGCCGCGCCTCAGCATCCCGCGAGCGCGCGCACCTCGCATCACGCGCAATGCCGTCCATTAACTTTATGCATTATTTGATTCGCCACCTCTTTCGTAATGGCGACGTTTTTTTTTGCGATTCCTTGCCGCTCACCCCGCATACCCCCTGCCGTCCGCCGTGCCTCACTTGGCCGTAGCCCGGGCCGTAGAGCTTCCACTTTTGATAACACTGTACGACCATCAGTAACTGGTCACCAAATCGATGTAATGATAAATATTTATTGCAAATTACTTCTTTAGAGTGATACAAGACAGATACATTTTTTGACAGTATTGGGAAAGGAGTGGCGCAAATCTTGTATTTATTCATTAAAAAGGTACACCAATTGTATGTTCAACAAGCACGAACAAATGTAAAAATAACACACAGACAGACACAGAGGAATATACAGATGACAAGCGTACACAGCATTCACAAGACAAGGTTTAAGTATAAAATTTGTTTTCCAAATACTTAGATATCAACTATGTTATAAATTATGGTATACAATAGCAAAATAATAATAATAAAAAATCTAAAACTATGAAATGATGTTTATCAATATTATTGGTGGTAAATTACTTAAATCTCTTTTGCTGATTGCACATAAAGAGCGTCGGTGGCTCAGGGGCTAAGCACTTGACTTGCAATCTGCAGGTCTAGGTTTTAATCCCGCCACCATGTACCAATGTGTTTTTCGATTTACGAATAGCATATGTACATTTACCCGACGTTCTTATGGTGAAGAAAACAACGTGATGCAACCTGCACATATCGGAGAAGAAATTCAAACATATGTGTGAAGTCAACCAACCCGCATTGGGCCAGCGTGGTTGACTAAGGCCTAGTCACCCCTAACTTAGGGTAGGCTCCGAGCCCCTCAGTGGGGACGTACAGTGAGCTGATAATGAATTGCACATATGTAGGTGAATCATGTCTCGAGATGGTTTTCAGTCACAAAGATGTAAACGGAAAATGCCGCAAGAGGTCGCTGGGCATCATCAGAATTTCACATTAAAAGTACCTTTTTGCTTGGATAAATCGGAACGTTATGTGTAGGATGTTCATTGGATGATGATTTATGGATAAAGATATCCAGAATGTCTCAGCGGATCTGGATGAAATTTGGCACACATATAGAACTTAGCCTTGAAGAACACATAAGCTACTTAGTAAGATTTTATTTATTTTTCGTTTCTATAAAAATATCCTTCAGTAACAAATTACAAACTAGCTGTCGCCCGCGACTTCGACCGCGCGTTCTTTTTCTAAAATAAAAGATTTTTTCTAAAATAAACATCAGCTATTTGCTAAAAAAAAGTCCCGACAAAATCGGTCCAGCAATACCAGAGATTAGGCGGAACAAACAGACAGACAGACAGACAGACAGACAAAAATTGTAAAAAATGATATTTTGGTGCATGTACCGTATATATATTCATACACACTTGCAAAAAACGGTTATCTTAATGTTACAAACAGACACTCCAATTTTATTATATGTATAGATAAGTTTCAAATTTAAACTTTTTTTCATAATATCGTATCGTAGTCACAACTAAAGGTGGGTACCAAATTATAGCTCAATCAATCAACAGAGGGTCATTTGAATTGTCATTTCAATCACAATGCAAGGTTTAGAAGGGTGGATGAATGGATGGATGGATGTTTGTTAGAGTTTGTAGCCTAAACAGCTGATCGAATCTCGATGAAATTAGGCATAGAAGTAGAGGATAGTCTGGAAGAACAGGTTCAATATATGTTACTGAAATTTATTTATTTATTTTATTTTTTTAATTTAGCAAAGATATAGAACATAGTCTGAACCTTAGTTCAGACTATGTTCTATATCAGACAGGACAGCAACCTGACAGGATACCAAGTTTTATTTAAAATCCGTGCGGACGAAGTCGCGGGCGACAGTTAGTAAATGTAATGAATAGTAAATAAATAGCACACAACTTACAATTTTATATTGTTTTTTTTCATTAAGTTTTTGTCTATAGTATGTAGTTCTACCTACTGTCACTGTTTTTAGTGACTTATTTTTGTCACTATACATTTATAGTGATATGTAGTAAAAGTAAATACAAATACAAAAACAAAATACGTTTATTAAACTTGCATTGAATTCAGTCATCATAACTATGTAATGGCCCGAACCGGGGTTCCTGAGGCCTCGAGCATAGTTGCTCTTAAACGAGGTTTAGGCTAAACGCCATCTGCGCTCGGTCACCTTACGCTCGGTAAAGCTGTAAATGCCTCTTCAAGGCAAACAGTAACAATCCAGTCACAAAAAAAACTTGAAGCAGTGCCCCGCCGGCATCATTTTATATTACAAGGTGACAAACGAATAAACGCTGCCCATAGACATCCGCAATTGCAGTTGCGTTGCCTACCTTTAATCGACGGAGGAGGCGACGCACTGAAAGATAATATTTTCTCTTCCTATTCATATATTTTGTTATAGGGAGATAATTGGTAAAATGAAAAAAAATCGATTCACTACGTTTATATTTATACTAGCTGACGCCCGCGACTCCGTCCGCGCGTTTTTTTCTAAAATATAAGATTTTAGTAAAATAAACGTAGCCTAAGTTACTACTTATTATGTACATCAGCTGCCTGCCAATAAAAGTCCCGTCAAAATCGGTCCAGCCATTTCAGAGATTAGCCGGAACAAACAGACC
>JAAOEG020000006.1:8558505-8574938 GCA_011763625.2 Papilio bianor
TCTGTCTCTGGCGACATTGATATAATATCAAAATATTATGTCAATATAAAGCGCAGACGCTTGCGGTAGTGTTTTCAATAGCAGTAGCAGTAAGATGGAATACTTTTTAGTGATATCTATACGACAAACAACGTATTATGCACGAAAGCTTTGACGAAAGTCTTCTTATTTGCTGTGCGGTACAACGTTCGTGCGGTGCAAAGGTCGCGCGGAGCAGTGATCTCATTGCACAACTTGTACCAAGGTACGCAGCATTATCTGTTCAGTGAACTTAGTCGGAGTCCGAGTCGGAGGAAGGAGCGCGCTCCGGGACCGCGGGCGCGGGGGACGGCGCGGCGGGCGGCGCGGCTGGCGCGGCGGCGGCCAGCGAGTACGCCGGTGCCGCCTGTCCGCTCGTCCTCTCGATGCCCACGCTGGAACAAACATATCGTAACTCGCAGGAGCTCTCACTCACGTTTGAGTCACCTTATCTAATCCTCCGAACTATCCCGATGATTGCCGAAACACTTATTCATATATAATGGCTTTTACGAGAATGTTGCTGGAACTGAATTCAGTACTTAATAGAAACATAACACTGAAAGGTGGGGTTTAAGGGCTCGGGTGTAGGTGTTGGCGTTGGCGTGAAGCGGGGACACTCACATGTATTCGTGGCGCGCGAGGTAGCGCACGTACTTCTCGGGCGGGTCGGCGTCGTGGTTCTGCAGCGAGACGGAGCGCACGGTGGTGTGGCTGACCTGCGCCGCCGGCATTGTAAACTCGACGAAGGCGTGCGGCGCCAACTCTGGCGGCACCTGGTCGTACGAGGTGAGCGCCATGCGGCACACCAGGTTGTGCGTCGTGTACGCGCCTGCAGAACACTTCCAACTGTTGGATGGGATCTCTCGATATTGTATGCAGGTAGTGAAAGAGGTAAACACCTTGACCCTCCTTGGGCAGGCGCGGCATACGCCACACGATGGCGCGGTGCTGGTGCTCGTACTTGGCCTGCCCCGACGTCACCTCGATCAGGGATTCCTGGAGCGTGTCCACAGCGCCCAGGAAGCGCTCGATGCCTTTGATCTTGCCGGTGCGCCTGTAAAATATTTTTTTAATGTTGAATCTTATTATATGCATTATTAGTTAAGTATTTATATTAATATACATTCCGCAACTAATAATAATCATTTTTATGTGATAAAGCAACTTATAATACAAAGAAATACTGGAGTAGCCCTTTAATTAAAAATAAGTAGTTATGACTGATTGACTACTTCTATAACAGACATTCTAATACATCATACCGAAACTCGCCTTTACTATCGACGTTTCGTCGCCTTAGGGGTGTAGACATACCCACCATATTGCCATCAATGGATCAAAATTAAAACCTGACTATTCTCCTGTAAGCCGGGCCCTAATGGCAACCTTCGATTAAAAGTACAGTTATATTTTTAACGATAATTTACCGTGAGAGTTGAGATAGTTGCGTGTGTGAGTAATGTGTATAACATGTGAAATGCGTTAGGTACCGGTGAGCAGACTTGACGGAGCCGTAGCGGAAGTGCTTTTCGATACGGAAAAGGTATATCCAGCACTCGGGGATGGGGAAGCGGATGGCGACGTCCTCGCACGGCACCTGGCCTAGCGCACGCGATGCGAATCCCGGCACAAGTACGTCCGCGCGCAGCTCCACCTGCACACACGCAATACAACTCCCTCTCCTCACCTTTTTTGTCTTCCTACTTCTGCGGCAACTTTAACAAGCAGCACTTGATTCATGTGTGAATAAGGCGCATAAAATTCCTTTGAAATCAGTATGCCCTATCTAATTTACCTTCTTTCTTCTGTTTTCAGCATTGTTTGATGTGTTCGATTAGGAAAGTACAGGGAAATAGCGGCGGACGATGGTTACCTTATTGCCGGCGACACACCAGGCCGCCCTCAGCTGCAGCGGCAGCTCGCGGTTCTTGGGCGGCCGCACGCGGAACCGCATCAGCTCAATGTAGCACGCGTCCGGCGGCTTAAACCTGCATCGTGTTGAATTATATGTGCACGTCTCGATGATGATTCTATAAGCTATATTCTGGTATTATATGGCATAAAGTCACATAATAGTGCAGAGCAGTTGGTTGTGTATGATACATGTTATGGATACTGTTATTTAGATTATATAATATTAAGATTAAAAAAGTCTCAAATACAAGGATTTAAATGTGGAATGAATCCTTATCGATGTTCGAGCTCACTTAAGTAACTGTGATTCGGCGAACTCCTGCGGCTGCACGCAGGCGTGGAACTCTGCGTTTTCCACGCGGATCCACTCCTCGGTGGCGACGGGGATGATGTCATGGCGCCCTACCACCTCGCGTCCTTGCCGCCGCAGGTCGTTCAGCCCTACCTCCACGTCCGGCATGCCTGTGACACACCATCATCCTTCTATATACTTGTTATTTTATATGTTTATGACCGATACGACACATTTAGTAAATAGTAGTATGTTTTTAATCTTTGAGTCTTTTACTAAAGTTATACGATCATTGTCGACCTGGACCTCTGTGGCTATGATGATATATACGAACGTTAGAAGTACGGTGTACTTAGCTCGCTTTATGATATTAGATATCAATTAGGTATTAAATTTTATATTCAGATCGGGGTAACTAGAATCTCTCTTAGTCGTTATTATTAAGTGACACAGTATGGTATTTATAATGCTGAAGCACTGACCGCTGAGAAAGCCGAGGAAGAAGATCCGCACGCGGGCTATCTGCTTCAGCACACCCCCCTCCGCGTCCTGCTCCACGTGCAGCTCGTCCACTGCAGTCAGTTGCACCTGCGCACACGATGAGCGGTCAGCTCTGCCCGCTCCTGCACGCCCCTACGTGGCACTTCTTCGACCGATGAGAATTATGGCACTAATGCGGCCGAGCTCGACTCGACCGACAAAGGTGTCGTCACCACCTTTATTACTTAAAATACAGAACCCATTTCCACAAGAAGCTCGCAATAAGTCCCCGTGACGGGCCATCGTAATCTAGTAAATTGTGTTCGGTGCGACATGGACTTGCGTGTGTGCCGGTTACCTCCTCCATTTTGTAGGTGAGCGCCCGGTCGCGGTGCGCGGACAGCCGGAACAGCGCTTCCTCCACGCAGCAAGAGAACTGCTTTACGTCCTCGTAGCTCAGCGAGCCCAGCTTGAACAACTGCGACACCTGCGCTCAGCAAGCACAGGCACATCGCACACGTTACTATTGCTAATTGTCACGACGACATAGGCTCATTTATTTTGTTATTTCATAAATGTCCATCTTAGGCAAACCTGCGGCGCATGCTCGACGGGAAGACCCAGCTTGCGCAGGTCGCTGCCGAACTCCTTGACGCCCTGGTAGTCGCCCTGCATGGCGTACGCCGCGAACTGCGATAGCTTGCTGGTGATGCGCTCTGCTTTCGTCACCTGTCCCGGCCTGTGCATAACGTCCATACACCTCTTTACCAGACCGCCGAAAAAATCTTCAATCAAGATCAAGTCAAGATCTAGTGGTCTTGGATTCGAATCCCGCCATTTGACTAATCTCGTAAAACATAACCTAGCACAAGACTCGAATCTATTTGGTGGACTGTTTACAAGGAATATTAGATAAATTTAAGAGAAATTACAAAAACAAATTTACGAAACGATGATCAATAGCAGAGCCTTGGCTAGCGCGCTGCTTCTAGTCTCCTCATCCTCACTGTGATTTTATTCAGGTATTTTTAAAACAAGGATATATTTAGATATAATGTAGACAGTTTTCGATACCAAAACACTATTTTCGATTCTATTCCAATTTCCTTTATATGAATAGAAAACACAAAGGATTGTATTAAATCGCCCCTAAACAAGTCTCTAAAGAAGAAAACAGTAGTTTAAGAACTCGAGTACTACAAGTCGATGAAGCGAGATGGAAATAAGAGATGACCGACCTGACGCCCGGGCGCTCCTTGTAGAAGACGTATTGCAGCTTGACTGTAAAGATCTTGCCGAACTGGTCGAATTGCTGCGCGCCTACGTCGGATACGGAGTAGCAGGCCTGCAGCGGTAGTTCCTGCAGTGGTTCCTTGTCCGTAGCTGAACCCAGCAGCTGCACGGCCGGCGACTCGCCCACCAGCACCAGCCGCACGAACATCTTCTTCCAGAACCTACGCACATTCAACAATATCCAATGGAGGGATGTTTTCCATTTTACACTTCTAATACTACAGCTGGAATGCCTTAATAATTTTGAGATATTAACAAAGAGCTAATACGTTGCAGATGGAATATTAACAACCAGAGGGTATAAATAGATGAAAACTCCTGCCCCTAATTTTAAGTACCTTTGACCAGTGATTTTTTTCTTATTGGGCTGTCGGAGGTGCATCTCCCAGCCTGGGCCGGTGTATATGGTGCGCGGAAAGTCCTCCAGCGGCGCCGATACATCCTCGTCGAACAAGGGCGTGGGTGGCGTCTCACCGCCCCCATCCGTACGCCGACGGCTGTCTTCTGAAGTTTTAATGTCGAATGCAATGCTAAATGTTTGTATGCTCTTGATTTTCATATAAAAATATAATACAATATCTAAGTGCAGCATTTTTCCCTTTACACACATTCGTGATTAGTGACGTTTGTAAATCCTCAGATTAAATAAAAAAACAACAAGTGTATGTGAGTAAATCCTCACCAATTTGCGTTTCGATCCCGGGCTGAAGTTCGGCTTCGCCCTTGTCGAAGGGGTTGGTACGCGGGGAGTCCGGCAGCGCATGCGGGCGTGGCGGCGGGGCCAGTACAGGCACGGCTGACTCTGCTCCCCCCGTGTCATCCTTTGGTCTGCCAATTGAATAAGGTCATAAATGTCTAGCGTACTTATATATACAATGTGTCAACGGGGAAACTAAGAGCTACCTAATAAATACGGAGAATGTATCATCGGCGGAATCTCGAGACCCCTGGCGGTCAAGGCACGGCGTGGCGGCGGGTGGCGGTGCCTGCATGCTCAGGAAAGGGTCGAATGCCTCCGCCTCGAACCCGACCGGCGCCACCTCCTCGTCGCCATTGTCGCCCCATGCGTCTATGAGTTGATAATGCTAAATACAAGCCTTCCAAGAACGAACAATACAAAATTCATGTTAATTATTTATTTATAACTACCTGTCTGCATGTGACTGGGGGTTGCAGATTCAAATTTAGCGGAAAACGCGTCGAACGCGTCGTCGGAAGGTTGCCCTTTTCCTTGGAAGGAAGATTCATGTACCATGGTTTCGGAAGTATCCCAGCCGAGGTCAGTTGAGGGCAGAACGCCTGTATTGTCCTCAACATGACAAATATCCGTATCAAAGGCGATTTCTTCGTTAACCATTGTTTCTCTATGAGGTTCCACAAATAGTTTGTGTTCTACGGTTTCTGGTAATTGTTCTATGGGTTGGGTTTGTACAACCGCTTCGTTTTGATTTTCTTGAGCCTCAATGCTCGATGCCATAAAAGCGTCCTCAGGTTGTGATGAAAAAATATCAGAAGCATCATTACCGAAGCTTGTCAAATCATCGGCGAATTGTTCGTCTGTTTCGAATGGATTTTTTTCAAATTCCGTCAATTCTTGGAGCTTTTCATCTGTATCATCCATGAAAGGTGAAGTGTTTGTTTGTGATATATCCATGGGTTCAGAGCAATCCATAGGAACAGTATCATCCATTACATTGTCGTTATTCAAAATGTTATTTTGAAACATAGTCGATGTGGAATTTATTGTTGTAATCATACTATTCATTGAAGGCTGTATTTCGGAACCCGAGTCTGGATGCATATCTTCTAAAATATCGCCACTTAAGAAATCTATTTGTTTTTCTTCTTTTTTCGGGGCGGAATACAAACTTAAAATGTCTTCCATTGTTGGTTTTGTGACTGTGGGGATAGGGGCATCAAAAAGATTTATGTCTTCTGTGGGCAATGCCTGAGGTCGTGGGGGCGCAACACTGGGCGGAGCCTCAGGTCGGGGGGGCATGGCACTGGGCTGTGTCTGAGGTCTCGGGGGCACGACACTAGGCGGCGCCGGCCGCGGGGGTCGTGCCGGCGGTGGTCTTGCTGGCTTATTTTTGCTGTCGTTGACATTTTGAATCATTGCGTCGTCCACCTCGTGGACCTCGGGTTCAGGCGTAGGACTCGGAGAATGAATATCTCGTATTGATACTGGGCTGGGTGTTCGTGTTGGTGGTATACGATCAAGTAAGTGGGTACTGGCAAATTCCATTTGACCGGTCACACTTAAAATTAAGTTTTGTGTTTCAGTAGGGAGTGAATGGCTAGGCGGCTCACGATTGCAGGTTTCGTCTATGGTTGGACTAGGTGAATCGACTATAGTAGACACTAGATCTAATTCAGTTGGTTTTGTAAACTTTTCTGACTCTGACTGTTGGCCTATAAACACATCCAATGGGGTATTTTCAAAATTTTTAGCGCCCAAATTTGTTGGGCTTTCTCCTCCAAAAATATCAACAGGCACTGTATCGCCGGCAGGTGGCTCATAATTTTCGCCAAAGTCTGAGAATGGATTGCTAGCCACAAAAGGATTGTCTCCTGTTAACGCTGATGATTCAATATCGGTCATCATAAAAGGATTAAGTAAGGAGTCCGCTGTTTCCGGAGCCGTCGGCTCATTCATACTCAAGAACGGATTGTAAGCCATTTTGAAAATATTTTTAGAACAATTAATTCAGAAGTTCAGATTCAAGCAACTTTAATTCTGTTTTTCCTGGATTTAGAGCCGCTGCAAATGAAGTATCGAAAGGGTCAAAATCCTCTTGTGATTGCGTTAAACCTACAGGCTGGGGTGTTAAAGCTTTCACTTGAAAAATATCGTCTGATGTTTCTAAAAAGTCGTGATCTCCTTCAGATTCAGAAGTTACTTTAGAATTATCGATATCGAATTCCTTGGCTATTAATTTTAATTCTGTTTTACTTGGTTTAATATCAGATGCAAAGGAAGTATCAAAAGGATCTTCTTCAACTTCCTGAATGCTGCTCTGTTCTAACTGTAGTCCAGAAGGTGTAAGTACTTTAGCTTGTATTTCACAATTGCCAGTATTAAAAAGATCAGCTGTGGTAAAATTATTTTTTGTGTCGCTTAGTTGAGGATATTCCGAATGACGTCTTTTAGTAACGTATTTAATATTATTTGTCAAATCTTCGTCAGAGCGAGTTCTACTCAATTCTTCGTTGACTTTGTCAATAAGCTCGCCACTCTCGCTTATATCCTCTGTTATTGAGAGCTCTTTTGTGTAATATGGAGTTAAAGGTTTAATTGGCTTAGATTTCGAATCAAGATTGGTAGTTTCTACACCATCAACATTAAATACCACACTTTTACTAACAGTAAGATTTTCTGGTCGCGAAGCTCTTCGTTCCTCTTGTTTAGGCTCGTCTGCTCGTGGATCAAAATCCGGATCACTTGGCACGCGATAGATACCAGATTGCGTAGTACCGATCAATTCTTGCTCCAATAATTTGAGTTCAACTCTTCCTGGCGCTACGACTTTGTCAACAATGGTAGTGTCAAACGGATCTATATCAGAATTATTAGCATCCAAAGGATCTAGGGGCGAATCACCTAACTGACTTAAATCAGTACTACTTCCTCCTAATAAATCACGTGGTGCTTTATTTACGTCACTGTCAATGATATCATCCGATGTTATCGATTCTCTTACTCCCAAAGGATTTGTTAAATGTATTCTCACCGACGACTTACGCCGATTATTTAATTTTTCACGAACTTCTTCCGCACGAGGATCAAAGTCTTCGTCGTCTTCTAATATGGTTGCTTTTGATTCAATTTGTACTGATTGTGTAATCGGTATTACAGAATCAGCGAAACTAGTATCAAAAGGATCGTCTTGATCTAAATATGGATCTAATATTTCTATTTGGTCTTCAACTATGCCTTCCGCAAAAACAGACTCGTTTTTATCGGCTTCAAATGCTGACCACGATTCTTTAATGACAGGCTCAACATTAATTTCTTTTTCTTCTAGTTTTATTACTTGAGGTTTGGTTTCAAGTGATTCTGTTGCTAATAATGTAAATTCATCGTCCTCGTTTTCGTCAGTGTTTGCTTTTATTGTGTCGCCAATAGAAAAGTCAGAAATATTTTCTTGACTGTCTTTTATGTTTTGTTGCAAAAGTGAGGTATGGAGAGAAACACTCAGATCGATAGGAGTTGTTATAGGAATATCGGTGTCAGCATCTAAAATACTTGATTCTATTGGTTCATCCTCGGTAGTACTTGCAACTACTGGCAATTCTGAGTCAGCACTCTCTAATAAGAGATCTCCAGGAATTATTCGTTTTCGCTTTTTAGATGTGACAGTTAAATTATCGATGCGACCCGTAAGAACTTCAACGGCGACTCCAATATCTAAGGTCTTTTTGTCCCCCTTACTCTTGATGTCTTGTCCTTTGATTAAGGCTTCGACATGAGATGTGTCAAACAATCCATCGTCTTGAAATTCTTCAGGCGAGTCCGGTACGTATGCGAGTTTTACTTCGCCACGTTCGACGGCTTCCACATAAGAAGTGTCAAAGATGTCGTCTTGTTCCTCTTCCTCGGATTCTTCATCAGTTAATCCGTAGTCACTTTTATCCTCTTCAGCATCATTTGTAGTTTGTGCAAGTTGTGGAAAATCAGCCTCAGTCACTTCTACGACAGGCCTTGCGGGAGTTTCTTTGATTTGTGGCTCCTCCTCTTTAGGTTGAATGCGTTGAAAAAATGAAGTAGATTTTATTCGATCTAAATCACCTTGAGTTTTCTTAAGCACAGAATCTATTCCTGTTGTCAAATCTTTGAATTTAGACCACTCTTCATTTTCTTTTAAGGCAGCATCCCCGCTTTCAGTGTGTTGCTGTTGATGTTCTCTTCTATATTTTTCTAATTCTTCTTCTGTAAAAAGTTCTTCCTCGCCTTTACGCTTCGACTTTTTACCCTTTTTCTTCTTTTTAAGGCCTTTGGGTAATTTTAGCATTATATGAGTTTATCTTGTTTAATCTGTGTTGCTGAAACAAGAAATAAAATTATTTTATTATATATGCCTTGCAAAAGACGGGAAAAATTTCAGGCTGAACTGAGAACACTTAGAGAGAAAGACAGAAACATAATCTTAACTACTAAATAATCTTTGAATTCATTAGTGCATGAGGAATTCTCGCATTACCAGATATGTAGAATCATGTAGGATAACCTTTAAAAGTAAATCAGATCATAATAATCGGCATGATATTCTGCTATTTAATTGTATTAACATAGTCTTGAGTGCACTGTTCATAAGATAGTACGGGACTATCGGATAGTACGGATAGTATAGTCAAATTAATATATCTGGCCGGTAAAAGAGGTACTGCTATCTGATGGTTCTGTCATAAAATATGTTAATCCTAAAAGGACATAGAAAATAGCGTGAAAGAAGGGTTAGCTATCTTAATTTAGTATCACTTTTGCCTACCGGGTCACAAAATTTAGGTTCAGGGTTATTTTTGTCAATAAATAAAATAAAAAATTATCTGTTGGCCTATAAGTAAATTAGATAGCACAGGATTCTTTCAAAATGATGGCGTACTGTAATTGCCGCGGCATAAAACTATATACATACAATAACTAAAATGAATAGATGCTTACAAATTTTCGAAGCGGATTTTGTTGCATAGAGAAACACTGCATTTTTATGTTTTTTTTTTTATATTTTATGATATAAATTATGCAATACACTATGTTTCGTTTAAAATGATTAGATTTTAAAGGACTGTTTTATCGTTGTAAACTTTCCATAAAGTAATACATTAGTGTATGTCATAAAAATATTATTAACGTCCTGATGAAAACCAATCTTGATGAAAGGTTCTCTGCCGCTATTTACCAACCTATCAGGTTGCCAAAAAATTAAACAAGTTCTTAGTTCCTCAAGATCATGTGTTTTTTTATGTTCGCGGAGACATTTAATGAACTCGCACCCGGAACTAAAAATCAATAATACAGAATGAAGTGAGTGCTAACGTCATTGGCGCGACTACCTCCCGTACCCCTGTCTCACTGGTACACATACGACGAAAAACGTAGTGTTCTTTTCAAATATCTTAGCGGCCCAAGGTCATCGGTGCGCTGCGCAGTGCCCTCCTCTCTCATCCCATTACTCCTCGTACACTTAACATCGTGTTCTGCGCAGCCACACGCATGAAATTAAGAGCCACAAGATGTACGAAAACTAATATGATACCCCAAATTTATCGATTAAAATGTAACACTAGAAAAACAATTAACTACGCAAAATGTACTTAAATGTAAAAATTGTCTGTTTAATGGTAATGTTTATAGTTTATATCCATTAAGAGATGCTGGTTCTGTCTAGCTAGTTGCGGGCAATATCATTGTACAAGCAATCCGGACGATCGCCTACAGTCGCACGAGATCGCGCCGCGCCGCCCATGTTACGCGGCCGGGTATCGATTGCTCGGATCGTCTCATTCCCCTTCACCCGCTGCCCGTCGTCCGTCGCTCGTCTCTACTTCACTTTTGCTGCAGAAGCAGGTTCTAAATATTATATAGGGATCAACAATATAAAAACTATCCCTAGTATGATTACCTACTATGACATAGTCAAATAGTGACATTTTAGCAGCGAAGATAATACATAAAATATGTGCTCAAGAAGACAAGATGGTACACGGCAACAGACAGATGAATGGCGAGGACAAACTGAAAAGTAGTCGCGTGAACAGCAAGTCGAGGTTATCGATGTGACGGCGAATGTTGGCGTGTGACGGTGAATGACAGCGAGTGATGGCGAGTGAAGGCGGGGGACGGCGGCCGCGGGCACGGCGAGCGCGGAACACGTACCGAACCGACTGCAGCCGCCGAGACCTACGGCTACATCATACGACTACCGGGCTACGGCTAACGGCTAGGCGTCAGTACCTTCATGGCAACACGCGGATGGTCACGGACTCGGTCAGGGCGAGCTGATCACTGTGCTCGGGGCGCCGTCGTACGGCACTGAGCGATCCCCGCTATCGACCGTGTACCGCCCCGTGCCGCCCGACCCCGCGGACCTGCGCGCGCCTCCATTTGCTTTCGGCCACAGTACTCACAGCGACCCCCCCCCCGTCCCGTACCACTCATTCCTCAGTCCCTTCGCTATTTTGCCCTCGTTATATAATCACGGATATTCTTTTTCCTGCATCTTGAATCGATTTTCATTTCTCATAACATAGAATACTTGGATGGAGAAGCTGGCAGCCACCACTATCATATGTTTGAATTTTACAAGTTACGAGATAGGGATTATAAAAGTTTTTTAATCAATTTACTAGTTATTCTGAGGAAGAAAAAATATTTCTTTATGTCAGTCTTGGCACGAGTTGACATGAAGTAAGAGTAGCAAGTAAAAGTTGGGTCTGGTAAAAGTAGGTGGAAAAGATAGAGGATGGTGAAAGGCGCGATATGGAGAGATAGTAAAGGTTATGGGGTTGTAAAATATGAGGAGGTCGTAATAGGGGAAGTGTGGTAAACGATGAGGGTAGTTAATTAGGAGATATCGGGTGGTGAAGGATGAGGGATGGTGAGAATGGGGGTTATTGATAGATGATTTGTGTCTGTGATAGTAGTTTGAAAGTGGAGGGTTATTGAAGGTGAGATGTGGTGAATGGTAACAGCTGTTAAGAAGCGAGTACAAGGTGCGGTACAGTAAATGTTCTAGGGGGTGGTAGGAGGGAATGGTTATCGATGATTAAGGATACTTCACAAGAGCTATTTCAAACTAAAAAAAACTTAAATTAATGCCTATTATGAGAGTTCGCAGAAATGCAACTACCATCTCGTGGCCTTAAGAACCCAATTGAGCTGAGGCCATGCTTAAGGTATGTCGAAGTGTGACGTGGAAGGCGTGGTGAAGCCCCACTCTGTAAGCATTTCGCGACTCTGTTTATCAAAACATCAAATACGTATTTGATTGTTTACACGGAAAACATGTTACCATATTATAAAAGAGGATAAATTCAACCGTTTAGTTACGATTTGTTAATATATTATATAATATATAATTTTATAAGCCTTTCTGCTTTTCTTTTTCTAAAAGGTCAAAAATGCCACACAGGCGGCTATGCACTATTTATCGCGACATTGCTGCTAAAATGAATAGGCGGAGGAGCTTATGTGACAGAAATTTAACAATAAAATGGTACATAAACTTACATATTTTTCAACAATGAATATCTACACATATAATAAAATTGGAATGTCTATTTGTAACTTTGAAATAACCGTTTTTCACTTAATGTATATGAATATATATACGGTACATACACCAAAATGACATTTTTACAATTTTTGTCTTCCTATCTGTCTGTTTGTCCCGGCTAATATCTGAAATGGCTGGACCGATTTTGACGGGATTTTTATTGGCAGGTAGCTGAACCATTTATTTCAATTTAAAACGCATGCGCCAGTTACGACGCTATTATTAGTGTTCGGTGTGAATACTTATCCAAATAAATATGTCAATAATTAGGAGAATTTAAGGTAGATTATAATTGCCCTGTGAACTATGTCATTCTGACCAATAGTGTAAGAGATATCAAACGATTAAAACTTACGCGCAATCGAAAATTGCAATAATCGTAACAAAGGACAACTTTGCTATATTAGCTTACGTAAGCTAAACTATAGTATGTACATAAAAATGATGTATTAAAGAATTATAGCTCTTTATATTATCTAAATAAATGTTTCTGAATAGCATATATTTATCCTCCATGATTTTCTTACAATAACCTCTGTTTTCTTAAGAAAAATCAATAAAAGTATATTCGACTGATAGTGCCGTAACTTGAGATGCTATCATTCGTATTCGTTATGAATCCTTATCCATATAAATACGTTAATTATCAGGAGAATTTAATGTACATGGCCATTTGAACTAATCTGACTAATAGTTTAGGAAGATATCAAAAGATTAAAACCTACGCGCGTCTGAAAAATGAAACAACAGCGCGCGGCCAGGCAGACTAAAATGCTGGCAATTATTAGTATTACTTCATTACTTTTTTATTACTATTTTTTCTTTGTTTGAAAGCTAATGGTTATCATGTACGTCCATATAAATATGGCCAAGTTCTGGGTAATACTTTTTTAAGTGACAATAAAGCGTATTTGATGTTGATGAAGTTCTCGTTTTGTTTCTTGTCAAAGAAGTAAACGCGCAGTTGGGAAAGGCAATTTAGTGTTCCGTATTAGTCTATTTTTAATTTAGTAATGTTCTTACAAAGATCTTCGGTGAACTGTGGAATAGATGACAGGTAATCTGCTATAACTGTTGCAATATATATAGGAAAATAACAGTAATTGAGTCCAACACATCTTTGATAAATATCACTAATCTACCTTGTCCGACATCGACTCCAAAATATCAATAATTGTATTTGACATAATGCTCATAAAGGAGAGTTTAGTTTCTCTTGAGGGTATTCGTGGCATTATTTTCTTACGTTATAGTGCATTCTCAACAAGATAATGTTTTTTTTGCTCCTTAACTTAATAGATCGCGACGTCATGAAGACTACACTCTATACAAGAATACAACCGGATTGAAACACTTAATCTACAGGAGTCCAAAATAAGAAAAAAAACATTCTGTCGCATTAATAATCTAATTATTTGTTGACAGTTAAAAAGCCATAAACAGCGTTGAGGAAAACTGCAGCAAACTCGCGTCATCAGGCAAAAGCCTAGAGTGTGCGCTGCGCAGTGCCTGACTCGCCCTCGTCGTGTGCGCTCGGTAAGAGCGATGGTGTTCGGGCGTGTCACACAGCAAGGCTGGCTGCACAAGCGCGGGGAGCACATCCGCACGTGGCGGGCACGCTACTTTCTGCTGTACGAGTGTGGGGAACTGGTGGGCTATCGCACCTGGCCGACGGTCACGACCGACGAGGCCGGCGAGGGTGGTACGCGCGCGCCTGACAACCGCTACAGCGTGCACGGCTGCCGTCTGCGAGCCAGCGACCGGCCGCGACCATACGCCTTTGTGCTGAGCCTTCGCGCCTACGAACCAATCGAGCGGCACTTCTCGCTCGACTCCGAAAATGAAAGGTTTCACTTTCAACCGTTATTTCAAATCAATTTCGCTGATAGAATGTGATTTAATTATTCATATTTCGGTATCGCTTTTCGGTCGTGGTCAGACCTGAGTATCGCATGCTGAGAATGGAGTGACAAGAAATGGATAGGGATCGATGGATAATGTAAAATTTGAACCTTAATTGTGGCTCATCGTTAGCTGCGAGCGCATTTCGAAGGTGGAGGAAAACACGCTCTAATGGGCTCCGCCCGCCTGTCTTTTGAAATGAATACGTGAATTGTATGTTCTATGCGTTCCGTCCACTGGGAAAGTCCAAACTGCTGTAGAGTAAGAGTAAGAATTACGCACAATTGCATGTAGGACTAAGGGAATTGAACCAACTGTGGTCTTATAAAATTTCTACTATTAGCTTGAACTACATTTATGTTGATTTTAATATCTCCTCGATATAAAATTAAATAAAGATACGGTCGGCCACTCGAAAAGAGCTGCCACCAAAAGAAGGCAAAATTTGAGACATTAAAAGAAATTAGAATTATCAACGCAGCATATGCGATGCAGAATAATTTGAATACTTGCGTTCACCGATTGTGACGCGTAAGGAGTCATTCGATTCATTTTTACCCCAGAGTGTCATTGAGTACATTACATAGGCATAAAACACATGTAGTAGACGTAAGTAATGAAAATAGTGACAAACTCGTGTTCAAATATTACACACCATTCCTTTTTTAACATTCTTTATTTTTTGTTTCTAAGAATCTAGAAATTATGTAATATGGAATAAATAAATTCCCGTTAACATTATAATTGTAATAAAATGATCCGCGGACTAATTTCCTCAACCATACAACAGGAAACGAAATTTAAATTAAGGTAAATAATCGATTTTTGAAGTAACAACTGGCCGTATGATGTCAGATGACGCAACAGAGGGACGAGCAAAAATATACGTAAGAATGTATTCGTATTACATTATTAGTGCACAAATTAAAAAAAAATCGATGACTATGATGATGATACGAAGACGCTTGTGGTAAATATTTCTGCAAGACCCTCAGAGGTCAGGGCATTGCTCGAGCTTGTGCACCGCTGTACTTTGCTTGATCGTCATTTGTTCTATTGTAAACAAGGAAAAACAAAACATGGTTTAGTTATATATTGTGATGTACATAAAATGTTGTGATAGCTTCGCGTCCTAAATATATTTGTACTTAAGCCGCGCTCTTCGCAGGTCGCAGTGGATGGCGGCCATACGTGCAGTGGCGGAGCGGCTCGTCGGCTCTCCTGCGCGGGACTCGTATCTCATGGTGACCTACATTTACTAACTCACTCATTAGAACGTGTGGGAATCGAAGGAGTAGATATTTTTCTCGCTAAACGAAACCTACCTGACGCATGTCTTCTGTTTTTTTTTTCATTTTATAAAGTGTCAAACGAACAAGCATCTACCTGTATTCGCCGATATAGCAAAGAGACCGCTGCCCGTAGACATTCGCAATTGCAGATGAGTTGCTACATTTAATCGAGGATGTATTCCATTCCTATATGTACCCATTTCGCCCAAACGACTTCCCCTTTTATACAAAAACGGAGGGGAAGTGGACTAAAAATATCCCTCCAGCTCCCGTATACATCAGTCGAAACACAGAATAATTCTCTCGCAGAATACTGCACGAGTCTTTTGTGTGGTCGTGGTATTGCGGTGGGTGAGCGGGACAATTCGTGAAACAGAGATTTATAGTTTTAAGCTAGTTTGTATGTAAACTACTAAACTATTCGGAAATAATAATTTCTCGATGAGGTTGAGGACACTCTTGACAACCCTTTACTTAGAACAATAGAACAAAATAAATAAAAGACTTCAGACGTACGTATATATGACACTCTTTGACGCCCTTGCGAAGCCGGGGCGGGTATAGATATGAACTTGAAGGATACATATTTTATACTCAATACAAGATGGGATTTATAATAAAAACATGTATAGGTCGGTTGATATGGCCAGAATAAATAAATTTCTGTACTTGTACCTTTGTTTATTCTGTGATGAAAATTAGGTAAATTATGAGTTATTAATTTATCTGTGAAGTGTGAATTTGGCCACAGGGCACACACACTGGGGCACAGGCCCCGGCATGCGCCCCTGAATCCGGGGCTACAGATATATCATAACTCGTTATACACCCGCCAAATCTATAATTAATAATTATTAATACCTTGTAAATTATTAATTATTGCCAATTGAATTCTTCACGGTTTACGAATCCATGTGCAATTATGTTACCAGAGTCTGGACAATTACGATTTCGTAAGAATGT
>JAAOEG020000006.1:8575038-8586961 GCA_011763625.2 Papilio bianor
TGGGCCGAGGTGTATTCGGGAAAGTGATGCTGAGCCGGGAGAGGAGCAGCGGCAAGCTGTATGTCATCCAGGTGGTGAAGCGCCGGGCCAGCGCAGCCGGCAGCGGAGGAGTTAGCGGCGGCCACCACGTGCTCGAAATGACCAGCCACCCATTTCTCACGGTAAGCCTCATGCACATGTCATCATAATAGTTAAGCATCATTTCACTATATTGGTATAATATTTACATATATTGACCTCAGTTAACCTTATGAAAAAAAAAATGGTAGATAATTATTAGTTATCGAAGCGAAGTTTTTATACAGATGTTTTTGTAACTAGTAAACTCAGCTGATTATTATTTTTAATTTTAATAAACCTATCACGACGACCAAGTAAATGCAAGGATGAGAGCGTGTGGGCGCGTGTGAGTAAATCTGGTTGTGGCACAGGCGCTGCGACACTCGTTCCAGACGGCGCGGCACGCCTGCTACCTGATGGAGTTCGCAAACGGCGGCGATCTGCAGCTGCACCTGGCGGCCGCGGGCGTGTTCTCCGAGCCGACTGCGCGGTTTTACGCCGCGGAAATGACCGCGGCGCTGGGCCATCTTCACGACGAGGGCATCGTGCACCGCGATCTGCGTCTCGAAAACGTGCTGCTCGACTGCCACGGACACATCAAGATAACCAACTTCGGCCTCAGCAAGGTTCAACGACTGACAATTTTTTGTAGTAGCGTGCGTGAGGTCTAAATAATGAGATGTTCGGCACCTTTCTAGCTAAAACGTTCCTGTGAAATTTGTACAGACTGTACATCTGGGATGCGACTGCTGAGTTACACCTGTGATTGCAGGCAGACATGCGGTACGGCGACACGACGGGCACGCAGTGCGGCGCGCTGGAGTACTTGGCGCCTGAGCAGCACGCCGGCCTGCCGTATGGGCCCGCCGTCGACTGGTGAGCGCCCGCTGCCTCTCTGCCACTTGGCGGGCGTCGGCATTTACCCTACTTCATGAATCTCAATTGGGAAAACCAGCTACAACATTTTTGTAACATTTAAATTTCTTTTGATTTATTGGTCAAATATAATCGCCTCGGTTAAAACACTTTCTACCGGTCACTGAGATTCTGAAAGCAGCTATAAAGAGTGTTGCGTGGGCTATGGGGCGCGGTAGGTGGGCGCTGGGCGTGGCGCTGTACCACATGGTGTGCGGGCGACTACCCTTCGCCACTACCGACACACTGCCACCCCGCCTCCTCTACGACCAAGTGAGTGGGACCTTACCAACTATTTCTATTTCGTGAAATGTTATCTTAAAAGTAAAAGGATTTTAAGTACACTTAGTAAGTACGAGTAGTATCTGTACTAAGAGTCGGTAGCAATGTAAGGCCTCATGTTGGCGAGCGCGGCATCAGGTGCGGTTTCCGAGCTCGGTGTCAGTGGAGTGCCGCGCGCTGGTGGCCGGTCTGCTGGCGCGGAGCCCCGCGGACCGCCTCGGCGCCAGTCCTGACGACGCGCTCGACGTCATGCACCATGTTTTCTTCTGCTCCATAGACTGGAACGATCTTCTTGCTAAAAAGGTAAACGTTCACACTCGACGTATACACAAGCATTTATTTTCTTAAACTACGTCACCCGTTGACTTCGTATGTACGTAGACGAGACATCTTCATCAAGATAATAATTTGCGAGTACCGCTGTTACTACGTGGGCTAGGGCAATGGAGATAATTGCTACATGTAACACCAGCCAGTACCGAGGTCTTAAGCCGCGATGCAGCGCGCGCGAACCTCGGGTCGTGTTACCTAAACTTACATATTGTAAAGTAGCGTGCGCACGCAGGTGCCACCGCCTTTCCACCCGCCGGTGGACGCCGACACGGACGCGCGTTTCTTCCAGCTGGCGCGCGTTAGCCGCAGCTTACAGCCGCTGCCCGACATAATCTGCTCAGAGACAGGTAATTGTTGTCGCTTATCTATATATATATAAAAGAAAGTCGTGTTAGTTACTCTATTTATAACTCAAGAACGGCTGTACCAATTTGGCTGAAAATTGGTGGAGAGGTAGGTTAAAACCAGGAGACGGACATAGGATACTTTTTTTCAACTATTTTCTACGGTTTCGTCAAAAATAATTATAGTTAGTCTCTATAAAACGTGGTATTACAAAAACGCATCTGAAGGAATAACAAAACACAAAGGACAGCTAAACGTAATATTGTAACCATAGTTAAGTATGAATGAAAATTTGATAATAGTAAATTTTGTCAGAAATCAATAGTCAGTAATAATCTACTAAGTTTTTCTTTATTTTGCGCGGACAAAGTCGCGGGCGAAAGCTAGTTTCAAATATAACGCAACTTGAAACCGAAATTGAAAGGGCCAGGTCAAGCGTATGCCCCCGTTAAACATGTTCGTAATTAACCAAGTACTTAAGTCTTCGGAGTACAGTTACATATGTATAGTGCGACAAACCTCTACGGCCCGGTAGACACTAAAATACAATAAACCACAGACACCCCCTGTCTTAATTAAAGTACAAGAGTATTATCGTACTGAATCTGACTTTTCATATTTGTCTGTCAAGTGTGTGTGTATTTGGTTGTCTTCTATGCTTATAAATATATCTATTTACATATCTTCTGACAGAACTAATCGCGGTAACAGTCCACGGGCCAGCGATGTCGGACTATAGCTGTCTTGTCGCCTTAATATGTTTGGACATTTGCTTGGTTAAGGTATATTTTTGTCATCCATAGAATTGAGTGAGCAGGAAGAAAAGAGCGCTGAGACTGCACCCCTCCCTGCGCGGTGCAAAGTAGTGGCCGTCGCCGTCGCCGCGTCGATAATAAATAAACTTTACTAATTTTATTCTAAAATATCATTTATAATCTATATTAACTATGTAAGAAAACTGTAACTGTGTCTGTAAGTTGTCTCTGTCTGAAAAAATTCTAACCCCACAATAAATCTTAAGACAATAAATGACATTGTCAATCTATGACGTGTTTTTGTTATATTAAACCGACAAGGATATCTAACTGGGGGGCACAAAGCACCAATGACGCAAAACGCTGCCACCTTATTGTGCAAGCTAATAGTACTTACAGTAATTGATTTTACTTTTCATTTGAGGCAAGCATTGTGTTGTGGCAAAAGATCTGTTAAATTAGACAACTATTTGCCACAAAACAATGTTTGCCTCAAATGATTCGACGGTTAATATTTTTAATTAAATCTATACATACAATAAAATTGGAGTATCTGCTTGTAATATTGAAAAAATCGTTTTTACTATTATACATGAATATGAATATATACACGGTACATACAAGAAAATATATTTTTTTTTAAATTTTGTCTGTCTATCTGTCTGTAGTCGCGGGCTACAGCTGGTATATAATAAACTAGCTGTCGCCCGCGAATCCGTCCGCGCGGATTTTTTCTATAATTAAACAAATTTTCTAAAATCAACGTAGTCTAAGTTACTCCCTATTATGTACATCAGCTACCTGCTAATAAAAGTCCCGTCAAAATCGGCCCAGCCATTTCAGAGATTAGCCGGAACAAACAGATAGACAGATTGTTATTTTGGTGTACCGTATATATATTCATATACATGTAGTAAAAAACGGTTATTTAAATATTACAAACACTCAAATTTTATTATATGTATAGATATAGATACATCATAAGTTTGTACATTTTTTGTCGATTCATAAAAATAACAACTTAGTTAATTTTCTTGTGACGAAACCAAGTTAAACTATGCTATGAATGACCGAACATATCTAGGTCTGTTACAGGTCGTCATACCAATGGCTCTGATTAAATACTTAGATGGGTACAACTTGAGATCATCCATGTAGAAAATGTGTGATATAATGTCGCTCCCTCTATGTAGACGGTAACCAAGCTCTGAACTCTTTAGCAGTGTGCTTAAAGGGTTCAGAGCCAGGCAGAACCACAATGGGCTTAGACTGTCACCTTGGAAGACGCCACGTCGAATTCCGATCCGACTAAAGAAAATGGATGTAAGGAGCTTGTAGATCGTGGGCATAAGTATGGGGATAAGTAAATAAAATGATACCAAACCATGCTCCTTAAGTAATAAATAATAAAATTATAAATCTATCTAGTACTGAAAAAAATACCTCGACCTTCATTTAGATAATAAATGAACTTGGAAAACCCTTATTAACAATATACGCACATAAATTAACAGCCTAATTGGACAATTACGAAGAGTAAACAACTTCGTCCCAGCTCATATTCGGCACACTGTCTCATTCATTTGTTAGTTAAACCGCGTCCTGAATATATAATAGATAGATCAATGGGGCTCTGCTTCAAAGGCAATTCTAAATACATTAAAAAATACAAAATAAATTTATTAAAATATTGTTTCGATTTTATTACCCTTCACCTACTTCGGATAATTATAGAAAAACTAATAAATTAACTACAAAACAAGTTTTCACGTATAATACATGCATTCTTATCAACTATCTATATATATAGATAGAAGACTCAAGAACGACTGTACCGATTTGGCTGAAAATTGGTGGAGAAGTAACTTAAAACCAGGAGACGGACATAGGATACTTTTTACCCCACTTTCTTTTAACTATTTTCTGTTCTTTCGTCAAAAATAAATATAGTCAGTCTCTATAAAACGTGGTATTACAAAAACGCATCTGGCGGAATAACAATACACAAATGACAGCTAAACGTAATATTGTATATGATTAAGTATGAATGAAAATTTGATAATAGTAAATTTTGTCACAAATCAATTATCAGTAAAAATCTACGTTTATCTTTATTTCGCGCGGACAGAGTCGCGGGCGAAAGCTAGTTGTTCATAAAGAAGACATATATACACAAATAATACTAAAAAGGACTTATAGACAACAAACCAGAAACAAGGACAAATTAAAGATATCAAAACCTGGAACAAATCATGAATTTATGAAACAATAAAAAATTTAATTATTTAAAAATAAGCATTTTGTAAGTAAAATATAAAAATTATATAAAATACTTAATGCCTAAGCAAACTTAGACTACTGGTGTAAAGTAAATTATTATTTAATTTGTTTCTCATGCAGTGAATTTTGTAAATTCTTGGAGAAATAAAGATCTCAAACCAAAAATTTATCAGCTTTTTATTGCCACAACAACAATTATAGTTGATGATTGAAGGCCACAACACAATGTTTGCCTCCATTGGAAATTTAACTCAAGGTCAAATTGTGAGGTTAGAGGCCAAATGAGGAACAAAAACATATACGCGCTGATACAAATGTATCGTTCACTCTCGAATTAATTACTATAAGTATCACTCTGATCATCTATGTGATAAGCGACATGTTTCATTCGTTTCGATTTGGTTTAGATATCAATATTGGCACATAACGTTGTGCTAGCAGCAAAGAGTATCAAAACACATTACTAGTAGCGTATGACGTTCAAACGTGTTTGTATGACTTAGTTGACTCTCTTTTTTGCTGTTCTTTTTTTAGCAAAAAATTCCAGCAACGCAGATGAGAAGGGAAAGAGGACTAAAATTAGGTGTCCGCAATGTACACTCATCAGACAAAACGCGAAATGCCTTCCACATGATGCCTGCTGTGTCACGGATGACGGATTGAACGTCCAGCAATGTGGTTTTTTTTTAAGCTACACAGCAAAGTTAGATCATATATTTTATAAATGCCAAAATGTATATTAAATCAATAAGCCCATTACTAGAACACTATAAAGTATTACACTGTAAATAAACTATATTTGTGTATAAAGGAACGTTTTAAGGAAACAAGAAACAAAAAACATGAAACAACGCCATTTATTCGACTAGCGGCAGACATATGGCACTAATTTGTCAAAATAGGTTATTATACAACTAAATAAATAGCCCTGTGCCTAACTTCAGATTACTCGGATTTCTCTTTCCCACTCATGCGTTGCTTATCTTGCCTACGTCAGTCTACGTTTATTGTTTTTCATTAAACAGACCTATTTGACATTGTCGGATAGCTACCGCGAGGCTACGTTGCTAAATCGTGTCGTTTTCTAAGACGAGAAAACGTAAAATTAATATAATATAGTTGTTTTGTGCAAGAAAATGTACTATACTTATGTTGACGGTGTGATTCAGTACAGGTGAAGCACGCGCTTTAAGTGTCATATTGAAACGTGGTGGTGGTGTGGCTGCTAAGCGAACATTTATATTGGCGAGCAAGTGTTGTGTTGTGTGAAGTGGCTCGGTCGGGCGCGAGCAAACTTCAGCCATGGCGGAGGCCGAGGCGCCCGGAAACATTGTAAAAGAGGGCTGGTTGCAAAAGCGAGGGGAACACATCCGCAATTGGCGAGATCGCTATTTCATTCTGTTTGACAATGGTGACTTAGTTGGGTTTAAAACACAGCCGGAGCGCAATAACTACCGCGATCCTTTGAACAAGTTCACAGTTCGAGACTGCCAGATTATGGCCGTGGACAAGCCTCGTCCGCACACGTTCACCATTCGTGGCTTGCAGTGGACGACGGTAATCGAGCGCAACTTCTCCGTCGACACGGACAGGGAACGGTCAGTTTGTTTACTTTGCGGATGTATGCTAATGTGAACTATAGCAAACGCCAATGTCAACAATGCATTACAAGGCACAATACTTACCTTAAAATATTTTTCTGATGAACTACAGAAATTGTCTATAGCCACAATTGTAAGTAGCTCTTCGCCCTAAAATATGATTTGTTTATTTAACGTAAATGTCAAATTTGATAACAAGTTCATAGAGTACACAATAAGTGCATTGCATTGATAACACTGGAATTTGAAAGTTTACTCATCACAATATTGGTTAAGACTGCTAAACTGATTGATAAATCTAACACTAAACAATTACATTTAACATGTTTGCAAATTACTTGATAGTAGATGAAATAATTTGACCCTTTTGTCTATATTTAAAATGTTTTATAAATACTTTGATAAACTTGTTTATAAATAATGTTTGTGTAAATCAGAAGCCATAACAGTTACAAATTTATGAGAATAACTTTTAAAGTCTCATTTTATTTAGTCATAGTATCATTTTTTAGGGTTGCAGTTTGGAAGAATAAGTTTCCATGGATTTTTGTGTAAATAAAAACTAATTTATTATTTAACGTTGTAAGTAATCATCTGCCTAAGTTTTGTCCACTGCTGAATGTAGGCCTTCCCCAACAATTGCCACAATGGCAGTTCCTGTGCTGCCCGCATCCTGTGCAATAGTAACTAATAATGAGTACTAATTATGACATTTGTTGTTGGCTACAATAACAAACCAGCAAGGCTAATGTCCTGCATATTATGGTATTAATGTTTCAATTTATTTGATAGCCATTTTCCTAATCACCTTGGGCCATGGATGACACTCCATGATCTGTGAGTGTGAATGCAGACTTAACACCTATTGATTTTGTCTTGGTTACATTCTGTAGGAGTTTTTATATGTTTATTACTGGCAGGCAACACTTTGCACATGTAGGAGTTCTTAATATTGGAATATTTGTATTTGAATTTAAAAAGGATTTGTACAACTGATGTTTGTATAATAAATGCATTACTTCTCATCTCGACACGCGCCGCATAACATCTTAGGATATATCAAATAGGATAATGTATTAAATGTGACTGTTTGTGAATACAATATACTCATTAACAATGTAAGAAAGTGTTTTTTGAATAGCCCTAAAACTCCAGAGCCCGGGACGGCGGGAGGTAAACGTCAAACACATTCTAATCTGAGAACCTCGTTAATTAAGTCAAAATTCAGGAAAGACTGTGACTTTGTGTTTGCAAATAACAAAATATTATTTTTTATTTCATGTGCATTGGTATCTTTGCCCCGCACATAAGTGAAATAAATGTGTTTTAAGGCATTTTACTGGAACTAAATATGAATTCATTGTTACAATTTATATTTAGAGTAATGTGCACTCTCCCTGTGGATGATGGGTTGGATCGGAAAGTAAAAGTCAGTTGCCGATCTTTATATTGTATGATGTATTGATTTCTCAGGCGGATTTTTGAATGTATCAATTAATTATACAATGCTTCTATTTTCTGCTACTGTTTGACCACTTTCAGATGTATTCATAATGTATTATTTTATAAGGAATAAGTTAATGCTAGTTTTGATTTTTGGTTTAGAGAGGAGTGGGTGGCTGCCATCCGGTACGTGGCGTCGCAGCTGAGCGGCGCAGGGGGCGCGGCGAGTGCGGGGGGCGCAGGGAGTGCGTTGGGCGCGGCGGGTGACGTCGGCGCCGATGACTGTGACATTGCGCAGCTGGGCACCAGCTTCCGTGACCCCCGGCGCATCGTGAGCTACATCGCCATTACATTATTGTTGCATTTCGCATCCCCAGCATCACATTCACCAGGGCCACGGCGCGTTACCCCTCCCCACTCACAGATTAAAAGTATCTAATAGATATCTCACTTCTCTATTTTAAACATTACTATAACCAACGCAATTTTAACAAAGAAATAACATTGCGGTCGGTGACTATGATGGGTGTATTATTGTTTGTTATTTAATATTCAGACGCTGGAAAAGTTCGAATTCGTGAAAGTACTCGGGAAGGGTACTTTCGGCAAAGTGGTGCTGAGCCGCGAGAAGGGCACGGGCAAGTTGTACGCCATGAAAATCCTCAAGAAGCATCTCATCATCAAGAAGGACGAAGTCGCGCACACCATCACCGAGAACCACGTGCTCAAGAAAACGAAGCATCCCTTTCTCACGGTACTAAACATTTCATTACTTGTCCAACATTCCATAGCAGACCATATCTGTTATAGTAGGGTAGATAGATAGACCTAAGCTGCTCAATCTGTCTACCGTTGTCCTCCGATCCAGTTACCCGACTGCATTTATGTATGTATGTTCATTATATTGTGATACTCGAACCCGAATGCAAAGTTATAAAGCAAGCAAGGTCTTTTTATTAATATCGTTTCCCGGAGTGCAACCGGGGAGAGTGCGGTAGTTCACTGGGGATTGGGGGGTGCGCAGGCGCTGCGCTACTCCTTCCAGACGTCGGACCGCGTGTGCTTCGTGATGGAGTACGCGAACGGCGGCGAGCTGTTCTTCCACCTGTCCCGCGAGCGCGCCTTCTCCGAGGAGCGCACGCGCTTCTACGGCGCGGAGATCGTGTCCGCGCTGGGCTACCTGCACTCCGAGGGCATCATCTACCGCGACCTCAAGCTGGAGAACCTGCTGCTGGACAAGGACGGTCACATCAAGATCGCAGACTTCGGCCTCTGCAAGGTGCCATTTGCTTTTCTTATTTTTTTAAACTGATATAAGGTGTGACATGTTTGATACATATGTCTATATTACATATAATAAAATTGGATTGTCTGAAATATTGAAATAACCGTTTTTACTACATGTATGTGAATATATATATGGTATGTACAGCAAAATATTTTTTTTACAATTTTTGACTGTCTGTATGTTTGTTCCGGGTAATCTCTGAAATAGCTGGACCGATTTTTACAGGACTTTTATTGGCAGGTAGCTGATGTAATAATGAGTAACTCAGGCTACGTTTATTTAAGAAAAAAAACGCGCGGACGGAGTCGCGGGCGACAGCTAGTTAAGACTTAAAAAGACTCGGCGTTCACTAGAATAAATCTTAAAGAATTATATACTGTCACATAACACTGACAAAGGGGGTAATGTTTTTCGTTAGTAAATTTGTTTATTTTTATATAAATAAAAAACCACGAAAGTTTTAAGTTATTTATAATTCCCGTTCTTTGAGATTTTTAGGACATTACGACAATGTAAAATTCTTTTTAGAAAAATGTACATAGTTATTTTTTATTTACAAGAAAAAAATTGCGTCACCATTCCCAAAACTGTTTATATTTATGAAAAGAAATGAAAAAGAGCATTTTGCGTGCGCGCACACACAAAGATGGCGCTTGTAAAGCTTCCGTCCCGTTCTATTCATCAAAAGCCGCTATGACATTTATACCTCTTCCCGCGCACTCCGCTACGGTAAAGACTTTTTTCATTTATAAAATGACTCGTAGTATTCTGTTTCTGGGTCTGTGTATTTTAAAATTATAATTCGTTTATAAATTTATCATTGTAGAGTAAGAAAAATATTGACCATACATTTAAAATTCTTTACGTATTCTACAGAGTGACGTTGGCGCGCGCTTAAACGTCACTGCGTTTACGCGCGCGTATAAACGTCACTGCGATTGCGCTGTGTAGGTTAATGTTTTTAAAAAGTTTTCTAAATGCAATAATGTCCACACAGACTGTATAGGTACTTGTAGTACTTACTGTTATATATTCTTGTGATATTGTTATAATCGGAAAATAAGTCGTAACAATCGTCGTAATAACAAATTTCCAAGTGACACTAACGAGTTTAATTAGCATAAAGAATAGTGATTTACTGTTAAAACATTTTGTATGTTCTTTATTTGTGCGAGTTTACGAGAAACTATTGTAATCAAAACATTGTAGTGTACTTGTAATAGTTCAAGTTATATAAAGAAGTACTCACTGAGAGAGAAATGATACCGACCGCGAAATAATACCAGTCCCACTCACCTTGATGAAGAGCCCCCGATGGGCACGAAACTAGTCGGTGCCGACACCGGATTAAATATATGTATGTGAGTTAGCCGTTTTATTTTGTCATAATATTTTCTCACGTAAGTTTAAACAGTATAATCATAAAATCAGTTATTAAAAACATAAACGAAAATTTGCTGCTTTCGATATTAAATACAAAGAGGATAAAATAATACAACAAGAGAAACAATTATATATTCAAGACAAACATAATAGAAAGAAAAATATAACTTTACATGGAGTATAAGGAGAAGCAACAAGTTATCGTGAAATGGAGAACTTGATTAAAAAATACAAATTAGAGACCTATTTGTAATCACATTTTCAACAATGGGTAGAGAACTAAATCTTTTGAAAAATAAAAAATATATCAAGGACACTGTACAACATTGAGGAATATTTTCCAGAGGTTAGAGTAAAAACAAAACTTTTGAATGAGCAACTGAAAGAAGAAGCAGAATAAGGAAATAAAGTAGTAATAAATACGATTGTTTAGTTGTACTAAATCAACACAGTAAATAAAAAGGGAACAAATGGTACATGTCTTTATCACCGGAACAAATAAAAACTTAAGTGGACACAAACTAAACAAAAGTCGTAAATGTAAGAAAACCATAATTGACTTCAGAAAACGGAAAACCATCTGCAAGTACACAAAATATGCTAGCATCATATGTGAAGAAAGGATAGGAAACTGACAGAATAGGCCATACAGAAACATGTAAATAATATGAGTTGTAAGAAGAAAGCAACACTACATGCTATCATATTCTGGACTCAACCCTTTTTCTTTTGTTGTTAACAATTAAATATAAAAAATAAGAAAACATGTTATGAAATAAAAATATCACTGGAGGAGGCTTTTACTGCATTGGACGGTCAATAAATAAAATAAATAAGACAAATAAATACAAAACATTTCAATATTTTAGACTAATATGTTTAGCTTTATTGGTGTAAAATAATGTTTCGTTTCACTGTGATTGATAATAATATGAAAAAATATGCTTATAAACGAAGTTGATACTGCAAAATAAATATTGCAAAATAGTTCGAATTTAGTTGTTATTATAATTCGGAAAATGATTTTAAGGAATCAATAAAAGCTTTTTATTTATTACTATCAGTCGCCCGCTTTTTCTTTAAAATAAAACAATTTATTTGAAATAAACATACACTAAGTTACTTGTCATTACATCAGCTACCTACCAATAAACGTCCCGTCAAAATCGGTCCAGCCATTTCAGATATTAGCCAGAACAAACAGACAGACAGACAAAAATTGTAATAAATGTCATTTT
>JAAOEG020000007.1:158842-175213 GCA_011763625.2 Papilio bianor
TGTCGGCACCGACTAGTTTCAAATTCATCGGGGGCTCTTCTTTAGGGTGACTGTGAGTGGTATTATCTCACTGAGAGAGGTGTTATCACGAAAGTTTAAACTGTAGAATACCGTTAATTGTTTACAATGAAAACTCCAAATATCAGTAACAAAAGTTATGTTTTTCATTCTTTTAACATATTCTGCTGATAATTATAGTGCCACGAATAACGTCAACAACATTCTTTAGAGGAGTTTTTTCTGTGCTATTATAACTTAATCGAAGAATCCTATCATGGGATCAGGGTAGGTTTTTATAATTCAAACGAGTGTGTGAGGACCTCTGCCGGAGGAGCGGCCGAGGGGGCGAGTACTCCACGCGGACGTGCGCAATTGAAAACCATTTTAA
This sequence comes from Papilio bianor, assembly GCA_011763625.2. Classification (NCBI taxonomy): domain Eukaryota; kingdom Metazoa; phylum Arthropoda; class Insecta; order Lepidoptera; family Papilionidae; genus Papilio; species Papilio bianor. The sequence goes on from JAAOEG020000007.1 coordinate 159,231, forward strand.
AATATTCCAATATCCGATTGCCATCGAATATATTGGCGACGAACGTTTCTCATCAATGTAAAAATTCACGGTTCCTTTATAGAGATTGGCTTAGAGTTTTATTGCGAGGAAAATCATTTTATACTATAAAATTTTACGAAATAAATTAGTTTTAATATTATTGGCAAGATTTTTGTATAAATAATCGTGTAGTGTGTTACATAATATGAAATTTGAGGCAACGTTATTATTTATAATGTTCAAATGTTAACTGAACAAAGCCAAATCTGCGAATTTCAATTTAATCGAACCACAAACTCTTCCCTTTACTTAGAATTTCCCCGCTGTGGCGGACTCTTTATAACTCCCACTTTCCACTTAACTTCTGATAGCTGTTTTTAACTTTAAAACTAACTTCAAATAGAACTGTCCAATGAAATCAGATAAACATTTAATTCAGTTTCCGTATAACGGAAATATACTGAGCATTCGATTCACTATTCAAAGTTTAGGATAAACACAGTTGTCATTTTCAAATAATCCGTAAATAAGTATACCTGATAGAAGTTTGCTGTAGCATTCTAGTGCAGATTGCGTCTTACCTGTAACAAAAAAAAATGAAAAATAACTTTTTTTTGTAACTGGGTTGTCACCGTCTAGCCTTGAAGAGGCATTTGCAGCTTCGCCAGGCCTGAAGTGGCTTAAACTTCGTTTTTAAGAGTAACCAAGCTCGAGGGCTCCCTCAGAAGCCTCAGTTCGGGACGTTACTTCGTTATTTTTACCAGATTGGGAGAATACCGAGCTTTTAGGTCGCTTCGGTGGACGCTCCATAGAGTGACTGGATATTAAGTGCTATAGAAAGAAAACCTCGGCTTGGGCTGTCACTCAATACGCGTTTAGCATTCCGATTCAAGGGTGCCCGAGAGGTACGACTTACAACTTAATCGGTTGCTTTTATCTCCTCACTATTATTACTACCACTTCGAAAAGCGTTACCGCTGGGAGAAGAATTCGCGGAAGAAACTCCGGCAACGCGTATGTCATTGACAGGAGAGAACCTGTCTGCTACAAGGTGGTATCGCAAGAATTATTTTCTAAATCGACAGCGACTTCGGAATGTGGTCTGAATGCGATGTAGGTTCAGCCTAGCCTGTGCAATTAACGTTATTGGTGTGAAAAATAATATTGTCATTGTTTTATACCTTAACAGAGGAATGGTTTACCACACCGCCGTAATACGAGTGTTGATTTGGTTTGAGTATCAGAATGTATGTTATAGATTATTGTGTCAGTGTGTGTAATATAATACCCATTAAAATGTCCTACATAACATTATTTACATCCATCCCGTTAAAGTATAAAATATTTAATTCTCGTCGCATTACATCCCGCTCGGTTCCCGCAGGATTCATCCCGTTCGATCATTCAGCCGGTACATCTATAACACCTGGCACACTTTATGCCACCGCTCGGAGCTCTGGCCGCTGAATAAAATGCCACTTAGCTCCGCCGTCACGTCTAATTGATGGATCGCTTAAATTTGGCGTTGGAAAATCGCACGATCTCATTCACATTACCTCTTTAATAGACCGTTTAACAGATAGTCACGATATGTTACTACGATCAAAATGTAAAGTTGAGAAGTTCAATTGATATTTGAAGTAATAAGAATAACAAATGAACGATGGTGGAATGAAAGTTAGGGTGGTTTATTTATTACTACTCTTAAAGAATTGCGCTAAAAATCAACTTACTTATTCGTAAATGTACTGAACTGTGAGAGTGGGAAATATATCTTCAGACGTCGGAAAACAATTATTTTGAAAAAAAAAACCGATAGACTGAGTAAATAATATAGTCGAACACATCGCAAAACGATTTAATACGGCCAGTGTGGTTAGAACTGGATCTTTTTCGTAATTTTGGAATTTCATTCCTCACGTCCACAATATGTGTTCTGTTCCTGTAATTCACTGATGATCCACTTTTTTGTACAGATAAAACGCTTCGATGGCTGATTTTGATATGAAAGACCAATTATTTCGGTAGAAGAAATATGTTATAAATAAAAAGAAATTGGCTGTTATACCAAGATCACTATTTTACAGAAAAAAACAATTGACGACACTCATTTTGAAAAACAGAGAATAAAAGTAAACAATAAAAATAATAAAACTAAATAGGTCAACTTTGCGTACCGGCCACATAACGCAATGACCCCATCACATAGCATAGCGAGCATTATAGCATAGGGAAGAAAGATAATCCTATCGCATCTGACTCGTTAAAATTAGTTTAGCTGTTTAGTCTCTAGGCCATCACAATGGAATTTACATAACAAACACACATAACATACATAAAATACAAAAAAGTGAAGTCCATCTTAGTTTTAAGCTGCCACGTTCGCCATCACTCTTGATTATTAAGCCTTAACAGAAATTAAAAAAGTAAATTTAAAGAAGTGACTACCGCGGCAGTTGTAAACTTGTAAGACTTCACTTAGGCAATTCCTTTACGACTTATTTACGACGAGGTTAGTACGCAAAATAAAAGCGCTCGATCTACCCTATCGATCCCAACTAATGCCGCACAAGGCACTAATGTGAAATAAATTGCCGGCTAGCTATTCCAGTTCGCCGGCGGCAATGTCTTGTGAATACTGGAAGTGACATTTCAAATTTAATGCTGTCTTTATGGAACACATCGTATGTTCCGATACCAACTAAATCAATATACATCAAGTAAATTTTAGCTGGAACTCTACTGCAGCGATACTTGTAATTTTTTAATAGTTTTTAACTTTTTTTATTTTAGAAACCAATTCGTTTTTCCGGGAGTTGCATTCAGGAAAATATTCCTGAATGTCGTACATATTTACGTACAAGTATGGCCTATATCCTTTAGAGGTTGCTTTTACAACAGGAAACGGAAACCGCTCGAGCCTTCAGGAAATGTTCGCGTGTTTCCTTCAGGTTGGGAACACAACGAGATTTGAATAACTTATATTTTATACATATAAATATGTGTATTGAATCCTTTGCAAATACTTAGGATACTTTTTTTGAAACGCCGATAGCTTAATATAAGCGCAGGACCGTCGATCACGTGCTCACGGGTTCGAATATTATTCGACTATTGTGACCTATATCCTAGCACAAGCATAGAGTTTAGTTGAAATAGTTACATAAAAAACTACTGGTAAAAAAAGCAAAGCAAAATCTAAACAGGATTTTAATATTTTAACATTGTATAATAATTATCCTGTGAGATAAAGATTATGCTCAGAAACGGTTCCCTATAAAAGTCTAACTTTAAGTATAAAAGTTGCCAGTAATTTACGTTTCGTATAAGCAACTTTTTGAAATGCGACAAACATATTTGTAGATATTTAAAAAAAAACAAAGTCAAACTAATACGATTTGGTGTATCCCACACCTAATACCTTTTGTCGTGATCGTTGCGCGGCTCGCGCGGCGGAAACACAAAAACTAATGATTGTGTTAACGTGTTTTTGTTGTGGTACTATCAGTAGCTGCCATCTCAGCGTACAAAACACCTCCAACCACATCGTGTGTATTACGCGTTTTGTTTGCAAATTGTAAGCTTCACACGACACAACGGAAACGGTGCCTTGTTCATTTAATGCGCTAACCAAACAAATGTAATGGTAACAATTTTATATTTCACTTGACTGTAGAAATGTTTCGTATGATAAGGTTTTTTATTTACATTTTTAATTCCTAACACTTAGTTGTCTAAATATAAATGTTATAAGAAGTCTACTCTTTAGTTAAACTTAAAATGAGTCACCGATTTAGGCAACTTTCTACCTATTAAATGAATGACAGATACTTAATGGATATAACTTATAAAATGTTGTACATCAACCTCTTAATTAGAATTGGACGTTATTATAAATAAAATACACTTATTTTCTTATATACAACTTTGAAGTACTCTAACTAGGCTTGGACTATGTTAATATTGTGAATTTCTTGTTAATGATAATCTATCTTGTGTGGACCACCTAGTCAGTTGACCACCTTGGTAGTCTCATGCGCCTCATTCCCGTGGCAACTGAGTCAGTCGTATTCCGAGACTCGAGCGGACCGGTTGTGTACTACGACATTGTCCTTATCGTTGTATCCAGACAAGCTATATCATTCTAAACCACCTGTGCCAAGGTGGGACACAACATATCACATTTTATTGTAAAGTTGCCAGCTGAAAACCAGAGCAGGGACAGTTTAGTCGGACCCTGCGTCGTTGAGCTGGCTTCCATTTCCCATACTTTGTGTCTAGGTTATGTATGGATATAAAGTTTTTAATTCTTCCATTTCTAATTCAAGAGAAAAGGTGTTCAGTTAAATTACTGAACATTAATTTAAATTGTTAATTTTAGTAAATTTATTGTAAACTTTTATGGCAACACTAAAACTGCTACACATAATTTTTTGTTGTTGGCAATCTTCCCTTTTCATTTTTGTTCCCCGCGCATAATATACGGTTTTGTTCAAATTTATTTTAATAAAGCTCAGTTTTGCTACAAATTCACTTGCATTTTATTCATACAAAAGGTAGTGAATTATCGAAATGTATCAAAGCTTTTGTTATATCAATTAAACCGTGTATTCTATAATAATTTATTAAAAAAGTCTGTATCTTTTAAATAATCGTGACTATTCAAGAACCATTCAAAGTCATTTGAGCATCGTCCAACACCAAAACTCCATTAAAATAACGATCCGGCAATCGAATGACGCAGAGATCTGATGACGTCAATTAAAACTTTGAGGTTTCACTACTGAATAGACGCCATTTGTCACTTATTGAATGGTATCATGGGGATTAAGATTGCAAAATTAATATTGTGCTAGCAACACAGCTAATAAAGACCAAGGTGTTTTGAAATTGATCCAGAAGGAAAAACTCAACGAAATTAAATCAAGTATGGTTTTTATATTAATTATTGCTAAATCACTTTCAATACGTAGTTTTCAATCAAGCTATCTAGAAATTGTGTTAAGTAACAACTATGTAGGAACCGTTAAAACATCGCGTGGGATTTTTTTTTATGTAGGTAAAAAAGTTATATTCAAGCGGTGGTTTGCCACGTCTCATGCGATTAATTTTCCACCTGTCGTGAGCTAAAAGTTATCGTGGTCGCAAGTAAGTTATTTAATTTGTGGTCGCGAATTCGAACTCAGAATGCTTAACATTCCGTTGAGTTTGCTCCATCATTTTGTTTTCACACAAGCTGTTGGAACTCCCTGCTGTAGGATTTAAGTATTAAGGAATTAAGCAAGTAGCTTGGTTTCCATTTTACAGTTTAACTTAGTTTATCGTTATTGTTACAAAGTGCTTCGAATTTTTCCTTTCAATGTTAAAATGTGTTTGTTATGCTACTAATGATGTACGTTTTGCTTCTAGCGTTACTTCGATTTAATATTTAATATTTTAAATAATAATTAAATTATCAAAAGTGGCATGGTAGTGTATCTTTCAAAACGCGAGGATGACGTATAATATTCTTAAAGCCTCTTCGAAAGAGGCGACAGCCAATTTGTGAATAATTTGCGTCGCCGCGTCGCCGCGTCTGACGTGACGTCACGTAACGAGTTACATGACACCAATTTATGATTTCTGCGCCACACACTCGTGTCATGGTAAAGTTACAGTTGTGGAATGCCGGAATACATCACTTTAATTACACACATAGAAAACTAAGTACTAAGTAATTTATTATGTAAATTTTGATTTGATATTAGTTCACAACACGATGTGATTATAAGCTAACAATATGGACTACTTGGAAATTAACTAAAACAGAAGGTTGGCAAAATTGCTTAGGAGTGAAAATAAACCAATTTCTCTGTATTCGATCACAAAGATATAAATTATTAGTTTCGTGGAATAGACGTGACAGCATGCTTTAATCAATAGAATGTAATATGCGAGGTGCTGTCGATGAGGGTGGTGTTTGATACATAATTGAGTGCGACAGGTGAGGTCTGAGTGCGAATATCTGTCACCCCGCGCCGACTGTCGCCTCACCCACGTGCCCTTCTTCCGGGGCACCCGGTGCGACCGCTGCACCCGGCGCAGACACCCGCTGTTGCGATCAGCCTCCCATTAATACATTTTGTTTCAAGCATCGTGTGATTGACTGACTGACTAACCTTTTATCAGATAAAACACTTCTCGCTTTATCTGATAAAAGGTTAGTTTCACTTAACATTGAATCTAACTGCACTAAACATTTACCTCTTCGTAAATCCTTTAAAATCTTTTTCAGCAGCTTTTTCAAAGTGATAGTAATCAAAAATAGGTATATTATTAAGTAGAGACATAGATATAAATGTATGCCATACTTAGGAGTGCGATCATGCCGTGTGGTTAGTTTACATTTACTGAATGTAATAAAATCGGGTTTGACAAAAAATACGAGTTTCCAGAGTTCCGGAGTTTTTCCATTCATCATTAGCGCACTACACGTCCCCAGTGAGGGGCTCGGAGCCTAACCTAAGATAAGGGTGACTAGGCCTTACTCAACCACTGGCCCTGTGCAATTTGGGTGACTTCATAGATATCTTTGAATTTTTTCGTAGATATGGATGTTCAGCTTGCATCACGATGTTTTCCTGCTCTGTAAGGACGTCGGATAAATGTACATATAATATTCTAAAATCGGGAAACACATAGATACATGATGGAATCCGAAACCAGGAACTGCAGATTACAAGTCAAGTGCTTAACCCTTGAGCCATCGACGCTCTTTATATTTTTGTCCATTTTACAAATTTAAAAGTACTAAGAATGTCGCAGGTAAAGTTGACTGTCCTTAGTGAAAGTATCTGTTCGTCCATTGTGGGAAAAGAGATTTCTGTTATTATAGAGAATTAGCAGCGCGCGACCATAATGAGCAAAGACAATCCGTTCGCTGTAGCGCGCTGCACAAAAGGAATACGGGTAGAGCTTTAAGAGGCAAACTTATGAATCTGTTTGAGAGCTTTGAGAGCGACGCGGCTCCTAATTCCAGCGTCTTTACAACTTTTGCTAGAGCTAATGACATCTCAATGCACTTAGCTCGGGCAAAGCCAATGTCCCGGCACATTTACACCGCGTCAACTTGTGACTTACAACTCGTTTACTTTGCAAAGATTTTTATATTATATATTTTAGATAAAACGAATGTAAAGCAGACTTAAAAACGTCTATGTTGGTAAAATAAAACATTATATAATAAAGCGAAGTCAATTATGAATATTGTTCCGCGAGGTCAATCATTCTCCTCGAAACTACACACCGGGATCTAATAAGACACGCGCGCCATCTAACGGGCAACAATCTACATTTCATCCTGACAACGTGACAACGATTCAAAACTTTATTTCGTAACCTGAGTTTAAATACTGTTTTATTAGGAGAGAAAATTGTGATGTGCACTATACTTTTACTGTTTTTTAAGTAAGGTCTGCAGATTTTTAAAAACATAACGTTACGAATATAAATGGCAATATTTTATTTGTTTGTATTGTAAATAAAAATTTTAAATAAACCATAACACCTTAGAAATGTAAATAAACTTTGATCGGTAGGAGAAAGTGGTATACACATAATATAAATTCGTGCGTTAATAAGCTTGCTTACTATTCTTATAATTATTTTCCGGGCATAATTATGAAAGAAAAAGATGTTAAAACCACTTTGAATTCTAAATTCCAACAGTAATGGTTAGGAAGAACATATCCTTGAAATGATAATGTAAAAAAATTAAAAGCTCGCTTTAAATACTTGTGAGACGGTGTAGCTAGAAAAGCGCGTTCCAGTTTTGCGACGCTACGTCCCGCTACGTCTCGCTTCGTTTCAATCCACCTGCCGCAGCTCAGCGGGCTTACTTAAAAGTAAAAGGAATTCGAATTAAAGCATCAAGGTACAGAACTTACACAAAGGAGGTTGGACGTTCTGTCTAGTGAAGTTTTCATTTCTTACTTTCAACATCGAATGGCTTAAAACAAATTTGACGTGGAATGGCTTTCCAAGTCCAAAAAGTAAAAATATCATCTATAAGTAATAAGTGTATAGCGTTTAAATCACATTAATAAATTAATAATACTATAATATTAACATGTATAATACATATATACGAAATTGCCGCTGTTAATATTATTTCTACACGGACTGAGTCGCGGTCAAACCGTTAGTTCACATATAAAAGTTTATTTATAATTATTGGATATAAACGTACCAGGGAAAAATGTAATCAGAACGAGATACTTCGCCGCGCAATCGTTCGATGTCGAGTTGTAATTAATTTGCTTTCGAAGAGCACTTACCTTATGGAGTATCGCCTTCCGCCGTACACGTTCATACAGTGATGGTGATTCCACACGATTGTACAGTTACCCGGACATGTTTTCTATATCGCAGAATATCAACTCACTATATAGAAGCCAGTAATTGAGTGCAAACAAAAAACAAACAAGTATTCGAAACCAAAATCAAATATTTAATCAGTACTTCAAACATTGTATATTAGTAATATAATCTAGAATAGAGCATCGGCGGTACTGGAGTTAAGCACTTGGCTTGTAATCTGCAGATTCTGGGTTCGAATCTCGACATGTACAAATGTTGTTTTATGATTTAAGAATTTCTTATGTATATTTTTCTGACATTCATACGGTGAAGGAAAACATCGTGATCTTACAATTATCGGAAAAGAAATTCTAAGATTTGTGTGAATTTAAGCAACCTGCATTGATTTAGCGTGGATGACTTTAGCCTTGTCATCCCTAAAATAGGACTCAAAGCCCTCTGTGAGGAAGCTTAGTGAGCTATTTCTCTAAATGGTAAATTGATGTATACGGTAAGAGACTTTCCTTTAGTATAGGTTTCTCTGATGACATCTGCACTGAGGGACCTTAGGTATTTTTGAATGTCTTATTGTGCTGGTGCACATAGAGATATTGGTGTACGATTCTATTTGTTTTCAAAGTAATATAAACATACGGCTTAAGCCAGTGACGTAGGATTTCAACAATAAACTAGGGCACATTTCATCCCATAGTTATGATTTAGGATCAGAATGGGATAAAAGGCATAAATCGTTATAAGAGCGTATCGTGAATTAGTGCAATAATTCACAATTTTTAACCCTTCCCGGATTCCGCAGCTCGGATCCCGTCGTATGAATGCGGCTGTACTGAGTACCTGTTCCCTTCATCAAAGTGTATTTTTTTAAGCCGCACATTTTATATCTATCCCTGATGTGATTTTATTTTACCTTTGAATCGGAATATAAAAATAAATTTAGATTTCTAATAGAACTTAATTTAAAGGTTTTGTAGAGGTCTCTATTTTGTGGAAAAGATGCAATAGGATTAATATGGCCCTTTTGTCATTCATTTGAATTGCAATTCAAGTCATGCGTTTATACTTACAATATCTTTAAACTTTTGATAATAATTATGCCTTTTTTCTATAATAATCTGTAGCTTCGTTATCCTAATAAGAACTGACAATCCACTTATCATTTCAAAGTTGTAAAATAAAAGAACCTTTTTATTATTAAATGTTTTAATCTATGGCTTACCCTTCCTGTTTCAGACACCCTAGTAGGGCTTTAATTTATGCGTCCGTTGTCTAGGTGCCCCCCGGCATTCAGCGGCGAACCTCGTGAGCCTGGCGCGGCGGTCGGTTAGTACGTACAAATTGAAAGCTCCTCACCACGACAATGGAACGCCCGTGTGGGTGCTGCTTTATGCACTTTATTCCTTTTTAACGGAAAACGATGGCGTCCCCTAATTTTATTTATGGTGTTGACACGTGGCTTTGTTTGGGCTGATAGGACTTAAGCTGCGGTGCGGGATGATGCTTGATTAGCACTTAAGTGGACGGAATGACGATCTCTGAATAAATTATTTAGCACAAATTAGTTTTAAGAGTGTCGGAGGCGCAGTTTTAACTCACTTGATCGGACCGGGCCTAAATCTGCACGTCCCGGTTAAATTTCCGCCAAGTACCAATATGAGTTTTGATTTTTGGATTTCACGTGTATTCACATATTTACCAAAAATTCTTCCCGTGAAGGATCAAGTATTTCGTAACGCAACCTGCGCTTACATATCTGCGGAGAAGTTCAAAGATCGGTTCACTAGTGCTTGTTGCCTCTAACTTAGGGCCCCCTAACTTTTTTTGTATTAACGAGGCACAATTACAGCACGTCCTTCGTACCAAGTACGTAAGTATGTAAGTATGTAAATACGTACACAAGGCATACCTGTGATTCTAGTTTCAATGCAACTTATGCAATTCATAGAGATACAGAAGTTGCCGGCTTATGAGATTGTATTTCGTATGTTGCTTAGAGACTAAAGTCGCTAGTTAAAAGATTTGGGAATAGGAATATAAATGACTGTATTCGTAATAACTTTGCCATTTATTATTTGAATAAACTTATTAAGAACAGATCCTACTTTTAATGTGATTTTTAATGAAGTAATTAAACAAAGGTATCATAAAACATAGCATAGTACAGTAGTAATCTAAGCATGTAGGCATCTGTGATACATGACGCTGTGTATACTGTACAAACACTATGGAGAGTATCGTCACGCTGTCGTGTCGTGTCGTTTAGTGTAGCTCGACATGGATGCACAGTGTGCAAATCGGATGCAAATCGTGCGGCCTCCGCTAATTTATCTGCACCTAAATTTTGCACGCTCTTCTCTGTTACCGTTCGCACTCTCGTTAAGGCAGTGTCATTTGAACCTTTTTTCGTAAAGTCGCGCGCCAGATATGGCCAAATACACAGCGTCTCTGCAACGCTCCGCAGTTAAAAATACAAAAAAGTGGTAAATAGTGATCTGATTATAGTGAAAGTGGTGTCAAAAGTTGCGCGTTGTCGTAACGAACCGGAACCAAATCGTAGAAACCTCGAAAATGCAAGCAGAGAAAAGTTATAACAAAAAGAGTGAATGTTAGAAGTTTTCAACATCTTTAAACGTGAACGCTGCTGAATGCGCTCTACAACACATAATTTCAAATACACCAAAAGACGCGTGCAAACGAGACCTACACGACCATATGAAGAACACATTTTTCCCGTGAAAACTGACAAAGTTGTTAAGGTTTTTCCAAAACCACGTGGGCACGTGGTATTTTTTCCGCCATCTTAGGAAAGAGTGAGGGGTGTCCCCTAAGAGAGCGCAGCGCCCGGAGTCCGCAAATATAAAAGTCACGTAATTCGGATACCGGATAACGGAAATGTTAAGGAAAAACCAAAAATAACAAAAAACGACAGACAAAAATTAAGATATCTTCGTAACAAGATCTACGACGTATACACCTGTTGACATCATCAGAAGCGCCTCACCCGACACTACAAGGTGATATACTTTCCAGATTTTTCCCGCAAAAATTCGGGAAAATATAGCAGAAAAACCGAAAAGCACGTGCCACGTGCTCAAGGTTCCCAGTGACGTAGGGCTGTTTCAAATACATCATTTGAAAGCGCGACGCAGCCTGATTTTTCTGGTGCCAAGACTATCAAAAATCGAAAACAAAAACTGACGAAAAAATTTAGTAATAAGAAATTATATTAAAATTAAGTCTAGCCAATTATTATTAGTTAAGTTATCAATCTAGTCTTGTTTACAATTAGTTTTAAGTAAATCTGTGATAGTATATACACACTGTAAATTAATTTAAGTTAGTTAATTCTAGTTTTCTACATTTTTACCTTTTATTTGTAAGATTTAACATGGTTTTTTGACCGCAAATTAGATATAGGTTTATACGACCGTATATAGCTATAAGTTTTAACTTGGTTTATTGACCAAAAATTATCATTGTAAGGTTTATTGACTAGTAGGGACTAAGTCTAATGATAATAGCAGTAAGTACATTAAGCTTTTATAGTTGACGCATCCCCTGACGACAACGAAGATGTTCCGTACTCCAGAAAAGAAAAGTGACGAAGCCACCATCCCGACTATGGAAACGGCGAGTACATCTCGGGCTGACATCTCGCCGAAAACAATTTCTAAGGTGAGGAAGAGTATAGGAGAATGGGAGGCTGGACAGATAGAAGAAAAAGGAAAAGAAAACAGAAACCATTCGCAAACAACAACAAAAACAACAGCGATAGACCCAACAACAATAACAAAAAAGAAAACGCTTACGAAAATTACTAAAACAATAGAAAAATCATCACCACCACCTTTAACGAAATATGTAAATAATCTGTCTGAGGCCAAGACATGCCTCATTAAAATAAAGGATAAACTGAATCAAACACGCAATACAAAAGCTGAGATTAAACAAGAAATCTTAAAAGCAGCAGACAGACTTTACCAACTTTTTAAAGAAGCGGAACCGACAGAGGGTCAAGAAAACAAGGGAAGCGAAGAACATCAAGAAGGGAAAAAAGCAGAAGGGGACCTGAGAACTAACGAAAGAAACATTATTAGGAAAATTGAAGAACACTCTAAGCTTTTAATAGAAAATAACGCCAAAATGGAACAGCTAAAAAACGCACTGGAACAGCAGAAGGAAAGACAAGAACGTATGACATATGCCAGTGTGGCTGCAGAAGGGACAAAAAGATCGCCACCAAGTGTGCACGCCCCACATTCCGTGGCAATCACGTCAAATGACGAAAAAGAAACAGGAGAACAGGTTCTTGAGAAGCTTCGAAAAGCGGTGAACGCTAAAGACGAAGGGCTGAAAATTGATAGTATTAGGAAGGCAAAGGATAGAAAAGTTATATTGGGATGCAGCACGGAAGGAGAATTGAAGCGAGTGAAGGACAGGTTGCGGAGTGCGGGCGGCGATTTAAAGGTAGAGGATATAAAAAATAAGGACCCATTGGTCATATTTAAGGACGTCCTTAAGATCCATGAGGACAAAGACCTGGTCGAATGCATCCTCAAACAAAATAAAGATCTCCTAACCGGTCTCGGGGAGGATGACTTACGGATGCAAGTCCTCTACCGAAAGAGGGCTAGGAACGAGCTCACGTGTCACATTGTCTTGCGGGTTTCGCCAAAACTATGGGGCCGACTAACGGATGCAGAAGCGGCCCATGTGGACCTACAGCGCGTCAGAGTGGCCGACCAGTCCCCTCTGGTCCAGTGCTCCAAGTGCCTGGGGTACGGGCACACGAAGAGGCTGTGCACGGAGGCGGAGGAGGTGTGCAGCCACTGCGGGGGCCCGCACCTTAGGACAGGATGCACCAGCTGGCAAGCCGGGGAACCGCCCTCCTGCCGAAACTGCCACAAGGCAAAATTCGACAGGAGGGATCACAGCGCATTCAGCGTCGATTGTCCGGTAAGGAAGAGGTGGGAGGCACTCGCGAGGTCAACAGTAGCCTATTGCTAAAGTTGCCCCAGGTGTCTCCCGCGCTACCGTGACCGGCAACCATCCGTATCACGTTGTGCAGGCAAATCTGCAACGGTCCAAGCTGTGCACGGAAGAATTGATCAACGAGGCGGGAAAGAGGAAACTCTCTCTCGCTATGGTCCAGGAGCCGTACATAGGCAGTATTGGGGAGATGAGGCAGCGTCCAGGTACAAGGATAGTACAATGTGCTGGAAACCGGACCGCTCAGTCTGTGGTGAAAGCAGCCATTGTGCTATTCGACGACACCCTGAATGTCACCCAATGTCCCGACCTCACCTCTTGCAATATAGCTGTTGCAAAGGTGAGGACCGCGGCGTGGGAGATAGGCGTGGTGTCGGTGTACCTGGAGCCAGACAAGCCTGTCGAGCCATACCTGGACCAGATCGGCTCTGTCGTGGACAGATTGGGCACGAACAACGTGATAGTGGGTGGAGACCTGAATGCGTGGTGCACAGACTGGGGCAGCCAGAGGACCGACGCGAGGGGACAGGAAGTGGCGGAGAAACTCGATGAGCTGGGTCTGCATCTTCTCAACCTCGGATCTGAGCCCACCTTTGATACCATCCGGGGGGGAAAACGGTTTTGTAGTTGCGTCGACATTACTGTTTGCTCGACCTCCCTCTTGGGGAGGGTAACGGACTGGCGCCTAGCAGATAGCCTATCCAGTTCGGACCACAGGGCAATCCTGTTCGACGTAAATCTTCAGAAATCAGTGGGCATGGATATACGCTCTTCCACCCGGAAATACAATACGAGGAAGGCTAACTGGAGCGACTTTCGATCGAAACTCGCTGCCAAGTGGAAAGACGTAGGCATAACACCTGCCGAAATTGGAAAAGCCGAATCTAGGGAAAACCTTGAAGGACAGGTGGATCGGTACGTGGAAACCGTGGTGGAAGTATGCGAGGAAACCATGCCTGGGATTTCGAAGAGGAGACGAACAGGATTGCCTTGGTGGTCCGAAAAGCTCTCTGACCTCAAGACGAAAGTCTTGAGGTACAAGAGACGGGTGGCCTGCGCGGCCCCGGTCCGGAGGGGGTGGGTCGTGCAGCAGTATGTCGACACTAAAGATGAGTACCTACGTGAGGTGAGGAGGGCTCGGACCGAAAGTTGGAAGAACTTCTGCGGCCGGCAAACCCGTGAGACCATGTGGGATGGGATTTACAGGGTGATAGGTCGAACCGCGAAGAGGCCCGAGGATATCCCCCTCGTTCAGAACGGCTTAGCCCTGGACGGGGAGAAATCGGCCAGGAAGCTAGCGGAAGTATTCTTTCCTGAGGACTCGGCAAGGGAGGACGACGCGGCCCACACAGATATGAGGAAACTAGCCGATAAAGTAAACGAGGGGTCACATGATGACACATTTGACCCCCCCTTTACCAGGACAGAACTCATGTGGGCTGCGTCGAGTTTTAACCCTAAGAAAGCTCCTGGTCCCGACGGCCTCACTGCGGATATCTGCTGGGAGGCCATCACCCTGGATCCAGAGCTGTTCCTAGCAATCGCAAATCGTTGCCTGTCACTGGCGTGTTTCCCCAGGAGATGGAAAGAGGCAGCGGTTGTAGTGCTTAGGAAACCCAATAAGGAGGACTACACGCACCCTAAGGCCTATAGGCCAATAGGACTCTTGCCCGTTATGGGCAAGGTCCTCGAAAAAATGCTGGTGCGGAGGGTCCGCTGGCACACGGCGCCAATGATCAGCCGGCACCAATACGGATTTATGCCGCAACGCGGAACCGAGGACTCCCTCTATGGTATGGTTCAGCACATACGGGCCGAAGTCGGAAGACGGAAGCTCGTTGTGCTGATATCATTAGACATAGAGGGAGCCTTCGATAACGCTTGGTGGCCGGCTGTGAGGTGTAATCTAGCCGCAACTCGGTGCCCCGTAAACCTGAGGCGCTTATTCGATCACTACTTCAGGGAAAGAATAGTGCGCGTCAGGTATGCGGGGTCCGAGTGGACCCGGAGACCCACCAAGGGGTGCGTGCAGGGCTCCATTGGGGGTCCTACGCTCTGGAACCTGCTGCTGAATCCGCTCCTGGTGGAACTGGAGGATATGGGCGTCCGATGCCAGGCTTTTGCGGACGATGTGGTTCTGGTGTTCTCGGGTGACAGCTCCACTGACATACAAGGTGGCGCTAATGCGGCTCTCGACCATGTTCGGAGGTGGGGAGTCCGAAACAAGTTAAATTTTGCACCTCAAAAAACTAAAGCTATGGTCATAACGAGAAAGTTAAAATACGACTCTCCACGTCTGAGCATGGGTGGGAGGTGCATTGAGCTCACAAGGAGTATGAAGATCCTGGGGTTGACAGTTGACGATAAGCTCACATTTAACGCGCACATTAGTGAAGTTTGCACAAGAGCGCTAAGACTCTATCGTCAACTGTCAACCGCGGCAAGGATCTCTTGGGGCTTGAACTCAGAGATCATCAGAACCATATACGTCGCGGTAGTGGAGCCCATCATCCTCTACGCGGCCAGTGTGTGGGCGCCGGCGGCACGGAAGAAGACTACTCGGAAGTTGTTAGACCGAGTGCAGCGCGGGTTTGCACTGAAAATCTTGAGGGCCTACAGGACGGTCTCTCTGAACGCTG
>JAAOEG020000007.1:262252-273071 GCA_011763625.2 Papilio bianor
CATATTCCGTCTCACTTTTAAATATGTATTTTATAAAACAAGAAAATAATCAGACGTCGACTTGTTTAATTTCCCTTCACAGTACAAGTATGCGGATGTTTTATATGCCCCCTCCTTCCCAACGTCTCCCCCTGGCCCAGGAGAGTCGGGAAGTAAAACGGAACGGACCCTAACACTGGCGTTATAATACAGAGCAGCCACACTTTTAATTAAAAAATAATACATCGTCGCATACTGTGCAGGATATGAGGTGATTGATACTCTATTCCCTGGCTCATATACTTATAGCACATACAATATATTTAATTATCTAGCTTTTTCCCGTGACTTGGTCCGCATGGAATAATGTTTTTGGGTATCATATTTATTTATTGAATACGCACGGGCGTCTGACTTCAGATGTCGGATTAGCAAATTCAGGCATATTCAGCGGTCTTATTGTGTATTAACTCCAGATTTACATTTTGCAATAACTCCGTAAATCATCTAATATAATACTTCTAAAACATTATCAAACCTAACATTTCCTTACATACTTTCATCCCCTACCTCTATTTCTATTATAAACACTTGAGGGGTAAATTATTAACTAACTTTGAAAGATATAATACATATTTATATCGAATTAACCAAAAAAAGATTAGCTTCTACCTCTAAATATGACGATACTTCCATACTTATCATCCATTCCCCTATCCATCCATCTTACATCCTCCATCGCCCCTTTCAACCCCTTACAACCCTTTTTAGGCATTAAAAAGTAGCCTACGTACTTTCTGAGGCTCTAGACTATCTACGTACCAAATTTTAATTACTCCTATGTCGGTTCAGTAGTTATGAAGTGGAAGCGAGACAGACAGATAAACCGACAGAGTTACTTTCACATTTATATTATTATATAATATTAGTAAGGAGAGTAAAGACTATTAAGGATTCTAGTTTCCTTGCTTGCTTATCAATGTAATAAATATATTTTGGTGTCATGTTGATGAATAATATTTTTTACATAATATGTTCATACGAATATGTGGCTGCGTTGTGTGTAATTTCAGTAAACTGGAGACTTCAAAATAAAGAGCATTATTAAAGTTTATATTCGTAAATCTATCCTGACAACAAAGCACAGAGTGGGGACGTAGAAGTTTTTGTTTAATAACATTAACAGTCCAGTTTATAAAGTCTCTGAATCTAAAGCGCCCCCTATCTCTCTATTGTTTATTAGTGAGACATTTTTAATTAAGAAAATCGTAGGAGCATTGTTAGGGGCCCTTTCGTCAATGATTTCTTTGACTGCCTTTGTTTCAACTATTGGTAAACTTTGTCTTTGTCCGCGGGAGCTGCATTAAGAAATGAGCTCGGACACAAAGGGTATTGTGGACTCCAAACTGTCTCACAGGCACTTATTTATTTCGTTATTTAAATGCGTAATTGGCTGAATTAAATAACTTTATGTGAATTTATAAATTTGAACAGAAAACATCAATAAATGTAACATTGAAGGTTTCCAGTTTTTGTTACATGATCTTTTACATTAGGTATGTAATGTAGCCTTGCTTTCCATTTATATTTACAATCTAGCTGTGGCCTGCGAATCCTTCCGCGCGTCCTTTTTCTAAAATAAAATATTTTTTCTAAAATAAACGTAGCCTAAGTTACTCCTTATTACATGAGCTACCTGCCAATAAAAGTCCCGTCAAAATCTGTCTAGCCATTTCAGAGATTAGCCGAAAAAAACAGACAGACTCTAATATTATTATTCGTATAGATTTAATATTGTAAGTAATTACAACAGTAAAAGAAATGAAGTAAAAAATCGTCAATGTAGTTGAAATGACTAATATAAAAGAAATCATTACAGATGCCGACATCCTGCGGATGTTGCAGCAAGAATCCTAAATTGGAAAATTCCCGAACTGGCCGGCGCCCCATCGATTGTGCCGCGACAATGGCAGCTGAGAGCGCACTAATCTTTTCATTAAAAAGCGATTATTCGCTGCACGAGCCGTTGCACTAATAGGAATAAAGATCGGCAAAGTTTTCATCGACACCAACACTATACCTTATCACCACTTACTAAGATTTAATATTAGATGATAGGAAGGAAGCTAGAAATTTGCGAAAAACAGACCCCCACAATATGCCACGTCGCCATCTTTGACGCTATGCGATGACATTTCAATTTGAATTCTTGTTGCGAAATTACGAAGTTTATATAAAATTGTTTTTGTTTATCTATTACCGATAAAACCCTCGAAAGACATAATAAAGAACGTTTCCATGTGAACCAGGACGTTGCCGATTTCTACCCCGCGCCTGTCACAAGCCTCATTCAAATTTCAGTTCAGTGACGTGATGTTATTTCAACTTAAAGAAACCTTCACTTTCAAGGATTTTCGCAACTCTTACATTTTCGTCCAATTTTCAGAAGCGCGATGACCTCATTACTCGAAGAATTCTTAGGATTTTTATCTTTTAAATTTATGAATCGTATCCGCGGTCGGGAGGCCGCTATTTAATCTTCGACTTGGGAAATAATATTTCTTGCTTTATTGCTGGCAGTAATAATACATAGAAATTAAAGCTGAGGTACAGCACTGCAACAATGACCTTGTAATGTGTGTACGGTATCTTAATAAGCAAATTAGAATAAATAAAAACTTTTTGTCTGAAAACTCCCCAGATTTTTATTAAGCACTTTTGAAGGTTCATAGTCGTTGAAATTGCTCGTACGCTTTCGCTTCAAAAAGATTACGTATGATACAGAATAATCTTCTTTAATACATAATAAGGGCTTGCCTGCATAACTGAAATGGACACGACGTGATATTGAGTATTGAGCAAATGAGTGCTATTCAATTATTTACAGCGGCCGGCCAAATGCGGCCACATACTAACTGCGTCATTCTTTATTTATGAACATTTTACATGCGCCCTCAATCACATCTGCTACTAGTATGTTGATAGTACTCGATTTTATCTGTTTGAATAAAATAAGACGGATCGACGCGTGGGAAGGCCTCCTGCAAGATGAACTGACGAGTATCCTGGATGCGGCTGGCATAGGACCAACTATCATAGCGATTTCTAATGGAGGCCTTAACCCAGCAGAGGGCGTGAAACGGCTGAGGAGAGAGAAAGAATAAAAAAGTGCAAGTCTTTGATCTTTGCTTTACGTTAGTAAGTGAAATTGCTTCACACAACAGGGAATGACGTTGTTTTTTAAAAGAAATCTGCAATTCTTCGGCATTTGCAATACCCATATTTATATCTGTTTAAATTTATTGGGGTAAAGAATAAATGACGAAAGAAGTTATGTTTTTGTTTGCTACTGGTTTCATAAAGTATTTAATCACTAATGAAAAGTGCGATGTGACTTGTATGCATACTTGTCTCCCCTTCTGTTGGATACAATCAGGAGTGGCGTGAAGTTGTATCGCTTCGGTTTGTTCGGCCCCGCACCCCGCACCCCGCATCCCGCAGCCTGCTGCAGTCTGGAAGCGCAGAGCACACTCGACGGATGGAATGTGCTTAACGCAAGACTAACATATATACGAACAATTAGTTTTCACTTCTGCGAACTTGTACGTAATTTGTTGCGGTTATGATTAAAGTTATTGGACAAACAACTTTATTGTTTGGTAGTAAGGAACATATTACAATGGAACGATTACTTAATTTTAAACAACGCTCCAATAATTTTAAAATGTCACTCAACTATGACAGTTAAATATTTAAAGTAAACGTACACGTATCAACATTAAGCTCGCGTGGATTAAATAAAAACAAAGTATATGGATGTATTTTTTGCAATCGAATCAATCTCTCGAAATCCATTATCACACAAAAAGTTTTATACAACGCCCGAAATGAAATCCAAAATTGATTCTTAAACGGATAACAAAAAATCCGCTATCGTTAAATCGAAATAACGAAATTCTCGATCGTTAACACTTTTAAAACAACAGCCCAATCCGAGTCAGCGCCGGCCGAAAAATATTCATTCAATAACCAACAAACAACAACGAACGACTGATTTCATAACGAGTGTCGTTTAACTTTGATTGTCTGAACGCCGCTCGAATTACCGATATTTCACCTGCACGGGAGGGGATGCATGTAACTGAGGGTAGGAACCCTTAAATTGGTTCAATATGTTACCTGACGCGAGCGCGCACAATACGACTTTGACGATTTAGCATTAGTTGTTTAATGCCTTTAACAAGATCGACTTTAACTAATGCTTAGTGGACTGGGAGACTAGGATAGGGTTGAGTTACAATTAGACATTATTTTTTAATGTAGTGAGTCATCTCAGCTTTTGTTTTGTTTAATTATATTCTTCACATTTCAACATCCGTGGTTAACTACAATACTTTATGATAATAAATAATGGTAGCTATGAAATTTACAGTTCATAAATAAAACCACAATGTTAAATGATCAACCATTTATTATAAGGGATATATTTAGCAATTTTTAGTTAACATTGGCACCAAGTCTTTGCTAAAACATTGCGTCATTGACCAAAGAAGACGAAGTAATGAGAGCGAAAATCGAGTGGCGTCATCCGAGAGATACATTCTGTTGCGCGCGGCTACACAAACGAGCTTTTCCACTTACATATTCCATACTAATGTATTAAATCGTCACATAATTGTTTTTATCTTTAATATTTTTGTGATTTAAAAAAAAGTAGTCGACTATACACCAATGCAGCAGTAATCTGGATGTTTATAGTTTCTAGTAAATTACTTAGATCATAATCATCATCATCAGCATCGGCCTATATTTGCCCACTGCTGGACATAGGCCTTCCCCAATGCCTTCCACAGAATGCGGTCCACCGCCTTCCGCATCCTTCGACTTCCCGCCATGCGCACTAAGTCGTCAGTCCACCAAGTTGGAAGACGCTCCACGCTCCTAGATTTTACCAATTACTTAGATGGTGAAGAGCGTGACTCGATGTTGGACAGGATCGACCGGACGGAGGTGGGCCCAGTTTTTTACCATGACTTGATAGCTACGAAGTACAATTTTAGAAATCTGCAGACTTTCGCACAGAAATGGCACAAGCGTAGGAAAGATGACGAGGTACTTAGCTGCGAAGTTTCTGTAGTAAACAGACCAGCAGAAGCCGACGCCGAAGCACCGTAGCTGTGGTGTCAAGCCCTATTAGGGGAGAGTTGACATGAACTGGACAAATCCAAATGACTTGAAGGGAGTCAAGAAAGCGCGCGGGGGAAAGAGCCCGAGCAAGTACTCCGCGTGCCTCCCGTGATTCGCTCCGTATACCGAGAGATGGGCAGGAGCATGGGATGGTGGTGGGTTATCCATTAATTACTTAGATGCTTTTCATAAATATGTACTCTGATACCATAGTGTTATTACCTACAAAAAAAATGTGGTAGTGTTCATTTATACTATTAATCGTGACGATTTATAAACGCGGCCTTAAGACGTGGCGTTTTAAAACCGCCCCATGTTGGTATGTGCGTGTGTACAGAGCGCTAGGCTCCCCCGCGTGTTCCCACTCGCAATTAAGTCGGCTGAGTGGTTGGGATTGTCGCCGCGTTGAAACTCGAAGTGTTTTTTTCTGTTTTGTTTGAAAAAGACTTCCTTTCCGCATTACCTAGTGTGCAAGCGAGGTACTGAGAGTTCTCAAGTACTTATGCTTAAAGCTGCTCCGTGTGTAAAATGTTACATTTTCTGCATTCATTGTCTAATTGGTTATACTAGATAACATGTTCGTCAGCTAAATTTAGTTGGAAACACAAAAGCAAGCAACTAGCAGCAAGCGGTCGCCGGCCGCAGAGTGCGCTGCTACGAGCGCGTCGCAACTTTAAATGGGAATAGTTTGACTTTAGACTTGCCACTCGATTAACCAAATAATCGATTAAACGTCCCATTCACTGACGTTAACTGTTGTTCTATGCAAAACGGAGCAACCAATACACTTGTAAAATAGTTATGTATAATAAGTATCGGGAGTATCCTGGATGCTGGTAGCACCGGTATATGGCTGAGAAGATAAAGAATGCATAATATATAAATACGTTCAAGCGACAAAACGCCGTGTTGACTCACTGAAGTTGATATTTATTTTATTATTAGTTAAAAAACAAACGCTACAGTTAAGAACTATTGTGATACTAGCTGTCGTAAGCGACGCCTTTCGCACGGTAGAAGTGACAATTGCCTAATGGTTGTGGGTACGGATTTCCGATCACGTGGTCGAGAGTTCGAATCCCGCCATTTGACTATTGTCGTAAACCTAGCACTAGCCTCGAGCTTTGTTGGAATGGTTACAAGAAATATTAGTAAATTAACGGAAATCTGATAACATTTAAAAATAAAAATTAATAAAATCAGCTTAAGTGTTCGTATTTACAATATTAGTAAGATTAGTACGATTACTACGCTATCTATAATCTACATGTCATTCTTTATTAAAAAACAGATAAAAACAAAGCGTTTTTATACATGTATTTCGGCAGTGTAAACACACAGTAAAAAGTCTTCTTTTACTGCGGTCTTTAAAGAGTTCCATTCATTGACAAGTCTCTAATCTCGTCGATAGAAAGAAGTTTCGTCTCCTCCGACAGCCTTTAATTAGGGCATCGTGAATGGCACTTGTTCGAGTAACGTCTTTATAATGAACTTTACATCCTGTCTAACTTTGGACAAAGAGTTAAGTGTACAAGGAAATTATAAAGATACTATCCTAAGTAATGTCTTCGGAACGTTAAGGTTTTTAGTTACTTGTTGATTTTTAAATTAATTATTATAATTTTTAATGCAGTTGTGAAGTTATTAGAAGGTAAGTTGAATGAAAAAAAACATCTTTCTAGCGATATTTCTTTAATCTTGCACGTTTATTGTGACTCTAAATATCAATAAAGTTGTGCATAGCCTGCTGGAATTGATTTTATAGCATTGGAATATGTATCATAAAAATATCTGGATACGATTCGTATCCTTCAATAAAATTGCAGCGACTAAATTCGGTATCGCTTCGGTCGTTTTCTTGAATGCATTGGATTTTATTGAAATAACATTTCAATAAGTGAAAATATAACTACATTACATACATAATTATAAGGAATATAAGCGGAAGAGCGTGATAAACGTAGATTTTTTACTTTTCATATAATTTAAAGAAAATTAAAATTAAAAAAATAACTCACCATTTCGAGATCCACAGAAAAGTAATTTGCCAAAGTAATATCCGACCCTATGCCTTCTAAATTGTCATTAGGAGGCGAAGAAGGGGACAGATTATTCCCATTCGGGGTTGGATAGTGGAAATAATCGCCGCTTGATTGAAATTACTAGTTTTTAATAAGAGCCTTTGAATGGATCTGACGAGGCTATTACCACTTATAGGCCTTTGTTGTGCCCTCAATGTCACCCTCTATATTTTGGTCACAACTGTTACGTGACGGACATTTTAATACGAAATAAATGAATTGAAAATTTACGTAATGAATTGAAATATTTACAGATATGGAGTGTTATGAAGTTTACTATAAAAATTATAATTATCGCTTTTGCAAAGAAAAAGAAAAATGGCTACAACCATTTTTAAATTCTTTATGAGACAGTAGTTTTAGCTGCAGATCGATTCTGTAGAAATAACCTCTAGTTCATAATCGTCTTATAAGAACTTCGTATAAGAAGTCCAAACTTGATTAGGTTGCCGTGTGTTTGGAATGGCCAGCAATTTGAATACATTAGACGGCGTTGCTTTGGATATTTGGCGAAAATTACACCCCTCTTACCCCCAGACCCCTCCACTGGCTCAATATTCATAAGAAACTATTATATTACCGTTTAAACATGTTCTCTAAACACGCGAACGCACAAATTATACACTCATTTTATTCTAACTACGAAATTGAGTTTCGATTGAAATAGAAGATAACTTGTTGCTACAACAGATTATAAAATAAACCAAATTGTTTGATAGATGCATACTGACTACAAAAAACTATGTTGTTACATTGTTAATAAAAATCCTATAGTTTCTCTAAGTTTTTAAGCCCACCTACCAAAACAATCTACAAATTACATTTCAATCACAATGTAAAAAAGATAGAAGAAATACTTCGTGCATAGAACTGTGTCCACGTATGAAGGAAACAGCAAATGAATTACGAATGCACAATCGTAGCCTCGGACAAAAAGACGATAAAAATTCCTCTTCTCTCCCGCAGCGCGAATCAAAGAGCATTGTGATTCCGGTCGTAATTCCACACCCCATAGTGCAACATTTACATTTATATGAAGAAATCGCTCCGCGCCCACCTAATGGAATCGATCTTGTAAATCACGTAAATATTTTACTCAAGAAAGTTCTATGCAATATTCTTATAACAACCGGAGTCAAAGATTAATTTTAAAGAGTAACGCTTCGACCCGAAGTGGGTCTTGGCCTCCTGCAACAAAATACTCTATTTTACCTAACCCCGCGCCGCCCCGACACAGTTCTGGACCTGGAGCTTTGGGACATCTATCTCCACCTCATTCACCCAGCGATAACAGACACGACCAAGTGCACGTCGACCACTCGGCCGTCTTAGGAATGCATGTGTAACACTCCGAACTCCGTTTTTCCTTACTAATATATCAACAAAGTAAATAAAAAGTGTATAATTGTATACACTTTTTATTTTAACATTGTAAAATAAATACATAAATCGAGCATTCAGTGTGCACTGCAGTTGTAACGTAGTCAATGGGTTGTCGGAGCCGACAGTTACCACCAATCTGCTGGCGATCTGCCTGAGTCCTGAATAATAGCTGTACGGAACCACGTTGCCCGCCAAGTTAGTTAATGTGAGATCCGGTTTCTTTCCTTAATTATCGCTCTATTATTCGGTGCCATTTTGTGCTATCATTTTGGTGATAAATAAGGAATGTAATTTTCTTTAAGAGTTATGACGGTGTCAGACCATTGATAAGTATGCATAAGTTACTAGCTTTGGCCGCGCAAATTGAAAAAAATCCTTAGTAGATTATTCCTGATTATTGATTACTGACTAAATTAATTATTTTAAAATGTTCAATCATACTTAACCATATACAAAGTATTACTTATATTTTCATTGAGGTTTTATGGCGTGTCACATGGGAACGCGGTCTAACGAGATAATAAGTATTCTATGTCCGTCTTCTGGATCTAATCTACCTCCCCACCAATTTTCAGCCAAATCTGTACAGTCGTTCTTGGTTATAAATAGTGTAACTAACAGGACTTTCTTCTATATGTATAGATTAACTGAATAGTTCTTAAAGAAGCTGTTTATTTTAAGTTTCTTTGTTAATATGTTAAATTTTTTTATTATTATACTTAAACTTTTATTTATCGACTGTAGTTTAAAAAAAACTCGTACAGAAAATGAGTTAAAAACACATCATATATCCTCCATATTCACATCTAATATTCCTAACACAGTTGACAGAATGTCAAACATTGATCAAAGTTAGTTAACAAGCGTTCAAAAATCACATCAATCTGTGCCCAAACAAACAATCGCCGGGATTTATTGTAAAGGTAATTACACACGGGCGGCGCAGCGCGGTGCCATGAGTTATGCCCTCGCCACACAACGGATATCGGATATTATTTTATGTGTCGAGGGCGTCACATCCCCGAACACGTGACGTAGGTTACCCTTAATGACCTGACGGATTATTTTATCTAATAAAGAAAGTTCATATAGAGCGTAGGGCGGACTACGTATAGTGTATTGTTGGACAATGTTACAGCAAACATGATATGTACACACACTTTTTGTGCGATGAATAATCTTTAAACCTATATATTTTTAGTTATTTATTTTTAGATCTATCTAATCAGAGAAGAAGTTTCTCTTTTCATAATAGAGATATTAAAATAATAGATTGAATGAGTCCACAGTCACCTTTACTAAACAGTCAATGAAATTATCTATTCACGATTTCATTAAAATATTACGTGACAAGTTTATTCAATAAACCTTTCATCATACATTAGCTGAATAAACTCACGTTTGAGTAAATTTAAATGTCAAGTACACAAAACTAAAACAAATTGAAATTTAAATGTTAAACTTCAGAACAATTTCAAAAACTGAAAACCCTATTAACAAAAAGGAACACAATTCACACTCTAAAGAGTGGAGAATAATGACATACAGAACGAGTACAGAGCGTGTTAAGAAGGATCTCACAGACAACAGCAAATTTCAATTTGTGCAAACCGCAGTGAGAGCGTGGGATTACCTCGCCCTGTGTGGCCGCTACGGGAGCTACGAATCTACGGAACTACGCTCGTAGCTCGTAGCTCGTAGCTGAAAAATTGTATTGCTTTACAATTTTTTGACAAAAATATCCTGAACAAGACTTTTTTAAATTCTTTTATTATAATTACGCCATGAAAGTACATAAAATTTATATAGTAACTAGCTGTCGCCGTGACTCTGTCCGCGCGTAATTAAAATAAAACTTAGTGTACTATATGTTATTCCAAATTATATTCTATATCTATGAAAAATTTCAGTATGATATGTTGAACCGTTGCAAAATTATCGAGTAATTAACAAAAAACTACGTATCCCACGGGAACCGTGAGGGTTTCCAGGATCAAAAGTAGCTTGTTTGTTCTTCCAGACTATCCTCTACATGTATGCCAAATTTCATCGAGATATTTTCAGCCGTTTAGGCTATAAACATCCATCCATCTAAACTTTCGCATTTATATTATTAATAAGATTAATATCGTCTGGATATTTATATTTGCAGCCTTAAGACATTTTTCCAGAAATTACCGAAAAATTTA
>JAAOEG020000007.1:301234-313268 GCA_011763625.2 Papilio bianor
AGCTGTTTAGGCTACAAACAATAACAAACATCCATCCATTTGAACTTTCGCATTTATTATATAATATTATTAGGATTTAAAATTACTGCGACGTAAAAAAGGGCGGAATCTTTTATAGAATTAGTGAACTAAAGTATTGAAATGAAAAGAATTGCTGTATTTATGTTTGAGGGTGGAGCGAGCGCGAGATCCTGCATTATAGAACTGTAGGTGATTGTGTCGCGCCATTTGATGCCGAGACGATTGAGGTGGCATCTGTACACCAATTGCTTTGGTGAATTCTGATTCATAGTAATAAGTTAATTGTAAAATCCTTTATACATCGTATCTTACTTCTTACTTGATATTATATTTTATATATTATGTTATAAATACGACAGTTTACATGGATGGATGGAATGCAAAAAGTATCTCTAGAAGAGTAACAGTGGTAGAGCCCACAGTTAACATCTTTTCCACGGCCAATTGCCAGCTCGCCTGGTGCAATACCAAGACCACACAGAAAACAGACGTCAAATGTAAGCAATTCCGCATTTCGTCTGATGAGAGCCGGAGGCCTAATTTTAGTCAATTTTCTTTACCCACCATTTTCTTTTAAGGAAATTATGGAAAGGGAAAGTGGATTAGATAGAGGAGGCGATACTGGTGTACTTCTCCACCTCCGTCTTTTAAAAGTAGGCAACGCATCTCTAATTGCGGATGTCTATGAACAGCGGTCCACGGCGGTTACGGCGAATCTAGGTTACTGCTTGATCATATGCCACCTTATGGTATAAAAAAAGAAAAACTCAACGTATATAAAATTTCATGACAATAGAATGAGACAGAGATTGAAATTTTGCTGAGAATTATAGATTTAGAAAATAGTCTGAAACACATAGGCTACTTTTTATTTAATTCTACGAGGACGACGTCATGGGAAAAAGCTTGTACTTAATATTTTCAATTCTAATAAAATGTACCGTGTCTAGCTTAAGTGGAACTAGATTAATATTTATAGTAAGAGGCCCGCAGGCGATATCGATTAGCGATGCATCACGCATGTTACCATGTTCTGAGAATCGATTATCTGCACGCATTCTGTTGTAATATCGATTTATTAGACTTACACGTGTTCTCTTTTATCCACAATTCTTTTAGTTTCATGGACTAAAGATTTTAAATAACGCAATCTGAATCTAAATGACTTCGACTAATGTTATATAAGCTGCGTGTAACGTTTTTTAATTAAAAATGGTGTATTTCTGCTAAAATTTTCAAAGTTAAAGTTTAAATAAAAGTAAAATTAATTTCTGTATAGTTTAAGTACGTTTATAAGACCAAAGAAATATATTTTTGTTACCATTTATTCGATGTATGTCACAACAAATTCTAAACGGTTTCCCTTTGGCCCATATATTTGAACATAAATTGGTACAGAGGAAGCGCGGCGAGCGTTCCCGAGGCCCTACACAAAGGACGTATTCCACGAAGAAAAACGCCATCTCAACGAAATGTAAGGAGTTATCCTAATCGATATAATTTAATATGAGCGGGCGAGATATTTGCCTCCGCACAAGTTACGGCGCTCCCGACCCTATAACATTATAATTTTATTTTCGCCCATATGAATTATTGTAAGACGTTTATTTGGATTATATTACGCAGCTTCAGATGAGTATCTTATTGTATTACAGTTAGTCAAATTAAGTATTGAACTTACACTTGAAATTCACACGGAGTTAAAGAAATACAACTTTTACATCTGTTTCAACCGTAATATCTAGGAAACAATGACCCTCAGAAAAAAGTTATCGAAGTTTTTTTGTAGGTAATTTTATAATGTTCAACTTTGTCTTAGATTTTTTTGATGAAACTTACCATACTGCAAAAAAAAAACAACTTTTTGGACATTTGACCCTAATTTTCTTTTCAAACGCGAGATCGATAGGGACTATTTAGGGTTCACATCTAATAGTGTTGCGAACATACCTACCAATTTTTAGCTATATGCGAATTGTAGCTTCATTACTTCCTTTTGCTTATCTAGACCGGTCTAAATACAACAAAGAAATTTGTTCTGACGTATTGTAAACATTTTTCGTTACTTATTATAGTCAGTTCTGTTGCACGTGATAATAAATACTACGATAGCTGGTCTTCATTGTTAATTATATATAAAAAATTATGTAAGCAACAAAATAATGCTCTGTTACAGAGGACAGACAAAATTTTAGTTAATAATAAAACAAAAAACTACACAAATATTTTGAAGAACAGAAAACACAAAATAAAACCAACCAAGGAGGTCGATTGCGTACTGGCCACATACACCGCGAGCGGTGTCCTCGACAATTTCTAGCAGACATTTTATGAGATAGTAAATACTTAATAAAATACTTAGATTTCTTCCTTTCATTTCTATCGTTTATAATACGAAGTTTACGAAAGAGTACACCATAACCGCTTTTTAAACGAACCGTTTCATAAAATTCAACTTTGCGTTCTGTCGCTGTAACTTTGTTTATTTACAGTCCTGCGGGATCCTCGTTTTTGAGCAAAAAGCAACACATGCGAATGAAAAATGTCCACACGTTAATTTTGTAAGGGAATCAGTGCCGTATGTAGGGAAAGTGGTTTTTTCTCTCCGCCACCGGCCGCCGCGGGCTGCCGGTTCGCCGTCGACCCGCTGCCGCGCTGACCGCTATTTTTCATTTTAAACGGCCAATTTATGTGGATGAAGCTTAATTAGGTGTTTCTTTCAGAGCTTTTGTTGTAACGTCGACAGAAGTCGCGGCGGAGATGTGGGTGTTATAAATTTATTTCCGGATCCCGTGGACCCCGTTTAACGCTGCTAGTAAAGATTTGTTGTTGTGTGTTGTAAAAATATATTCAACTTTATAATAGTCGGTCTTACTCCGATTTTTTTAAATATTAGATCTATATCAAGTTAGCTAGCTATACACTTTCATCTCTCGTTTGTTCGTAGCTCATAGCTCGCTCTCTTTTAGTTATAAAATCGTTTAAAAGCGACGCTTACAGAATTTGTTTTCCCGGTATAACGAACACATTGTGTTATGACGGGTTTCTATACCGCAAGTCATTTTCTCGAATACAATTATAAGAAAAGTTAGTGAATGTCAGTAAGACAACGTTAAAAGCTCAAGAAAAAGTAGCGTATACAATTGTTAATTATGAAGTTCGATGCAACTATTTGATATATTCGAATAACTGCACTTCGGAAATACCACAAAAATACAAACGTGAAAGCTTTTGAAAACCCTGTCAGACACGACTGTAGCTTTCTTTACAGCTACCTACTTTCTTGGTTTTAATAAATTCAATAATTGGTTTGTACTATAAATATTGAATCGTGTTTCTGACTGTTAACCCACTTCTTTGGCACTAAGTGTACCACTGTCCCCGTACCGTAGAAGCAGCAAAGTGTGCGAGCAGCGCGCTGGCGCCGGTGAGATCCCGGGGGAAATCGACGACGTGAATCCTGTAACTGGGGGTTATAAATATAAAGGCCAGATGTAGATACGTGTAGCTCGATTTGTTTCAGTTAGGTTCCTGTGAGCCAAATGCAATATCATCTATTCTACGATCTAAATCGTTTTGTTTCGATTTAAATATCGTACGGCTTCTACTTTATTTAGAGACTCCGTTTATTTATTTATCTTTATTTTATTCTCAGAAGAAAATTAATCTTAAATTTTAGATTAATTTTCACACTTCATTGTGTTCACCGCACCCAATGAATACCAATTAAGAATAGTTTTCGGGTCCACTTTAGTATACTAAAGTGAACAATTCTTAAATAAAATTATAAATTTCCAAAACTTGTGTATTTAGTGTATTGTCAAAAATGTTTCTGTAATATCAGTGATTTCAAACACATTTGTCTTGCCAACGACACACACATCAAAAGTATGTAGGGATCATGTACATTTTAAAGTATCGCTGCAATTGAGGATTATTGTTTTAAACCGGTAGTCTTTCTACTTTCTACCTTTAGGGATTTGTAATTGTTAGTTTAACTGTAGTAAAGCTTAAATAAGGTAGAAAAAAATCTGTAATTACGGACTATACTTGATTAATATTAGATTAATATTAATTAATAATCATAAATATATATATTTATTAGGTAGAAATTTACTCGATCGAATTTGATGTGGATTGTTACATTTCTTATTAAAATAATACGTGTCATAGTCTATCTGTTTTATCGCATTACAAGCGACTCATGGTGCGGGTTGAGGGGCGCGGATGTGCGGGGAAACTTTCAATTAACGATGTTGTGACCATCTCGTGGGGCGCTCATTTGGAAGCGGATGTAATAACTTGGGCCGTCCGAGCGGAAGTTGGTCGCTAGCCATACATGTCGCCTGCACCCTCATACGTCCCCGATACATACAAGTATCGAAGTTTGAAAACAATAACTTTTAATAAACAACAAAGACATACAAAAGATAAATAAACTTTTCGCATCTGAATTTTAAATAAAGAGTATTTTAGTCAAGTTATAGCCAAAACTGCTGGCGTTAGATTTTACAAAAGGGTCGTTAGGAGTAACAGAACGTTCAACTAAAAATATAACCGCATTCCAATTGAAACATTTCGATATCTACACAAGCGATGAATGTCCGCGCAGACATGACGCAAAACTAACAAACGATTGCTGGAAAAATAAAAAACATCAGACAAAACCAGTTTTGGAATAAAAACAAAGAAATGAAAAATTTATATGGAAATGTTCTGTTAGCAAGAGAACTGAGCTACGATCTCGCACGTAACATGGCCATAGGCGTAGAAAGAGATATTAACTCACTAACTCAAATACGTAACTTTTATTAGAAAAATATGTTACTCGGGGATTCCCTTAGGAACCAATTAACGTCTATATATAATACACTTTCTCTTGGTACGCGAATAAAACAACGTGAGCACTAACAAACAATAACTGCAACAGTTGATGTAAGTTAGCATGTTAGTGGTTGGCGAGTGATTGCACAAAGGCTTCCGGCTAACTTAATGCATAGAGCGACCGCGGACCTACCAGCGCCCTCCAGCGCCCTCTTGCATCCTGCTGACCACAACACCCTGCATGTTATTAAGTTTCTTCACTTAGTTACCCTACACATGGTAATAGTTAGCATACTAGAGAACAAGCTTGAATATACATTTGCTAAGTCCTATTAATTCATTAGTTTTAACAAACATACAATCTAAATTCATAGCATTCTTTGATAAGGAGCAGAAGTGTTAATTATACTGTTTAAACGTTTGTGAGACATTATTATAACAGAATAAAAAAGGCTAACTTAAATATATTTAATCCGGTGTCGGCACAGACTAGTTTCGAGACCATCGGAGGCTCTTCTTCAGGGTAAGTGGGCCTGGTATTATTTCGCGGTCGCGGCCTGTCTCTCACTGTCAGTGCCGATACCGGATTAAATATACGTGAGTTAGCCGTTTTTATTTTGTAATAGAAGTGTTTTTTATGGGATTAAATTTGTAAATGTCTTATGTATTACTTTTGAACCGTAAGTAAGTTATCATAAGTTTAGCTCATAATTGGTGATCAGACACAGAAGTGCGCGGGGCTTCCGTGTCGCGTTACGTCGCCGTGTGGCTCCCACTACGGTACGGGATCGATGCTCAGGATCGTATTACTTATTATTATGTTACATGTCCACAACGTATATAATCGTTACACACATCACTAGCTGTGAACAAAAACAACATCTTGATGAAAAAGACATTTATAATTTTGTAACTACATTAGAAGATTTCAAATTAATCTTCCAAACCGCTAAGTTTTAGGATCCTTCAAGAAGAGAGCGTATCGCCTTCTCAAAGGCTATCCGCATCTACAGTTCTTGTGGTATTGTGGATATCAGCGTCGATGATCACCTCTGTGTTCCAACTGCTGGTTTGCCCGCTTCTTTTATATAAAATACGTTAATTATACTTTCTGTAACTTTAAAATTCGCATAGATTCCTTCATTAGGTACATTTATATAGATTCTTATAGTTATCCATGACATTTTACTGTTTAGAATTATTAGGTACCTTTATGTAAGCAACAAAGTTATATGTTTATGCCATGTTCATGGCTTGCAAGAGTTTGTTTTTCGTGATTCGAACTTGTTTAACTCTGGCATACCAACGACATTTTGAATATACTACGGTACGCGTTGAGTAATAAACTTGATAAATAAAAAGTTGACGAAGTCAATAATACAGCATTTGTATTCATACACAAATTTGTAGCAGAGTGCGTGAGCCGGCTCTCTACAATCGATCCTGCGGTAAGGAGGCGCGGGCAAATTCCTACACACGTACCACATTAAATTTGTAATGCAACACATACCCTTAGACTTAATGTAAAATAAACCGGATTATCTAAATAAAGAAATAAAATGTATACATCTGAAGAAGGTCTTAAGTTCGTCATTTATATATAAGAAATTTTACTGTCTACTAACTAATCTACTGTTCTCTGTATTAATCTCTATTTTAAAACCATAAACTCTGTTATTACAACTTAAGTTTACTGTTAGTAGTGGTATACGCCAGCAACAACAACATCTGTTGCACGAATTGGCTCGCCCGGTGTAATAGCACGATTATACCGAAAACAGGCGTGAAATAGAAGCTATTCCGCATGTAGTCTGATGAGTTTTAATGAACTTTCCCTTTGAATGGGATTTGATGGAGGAGGAGACGCATGGAAAAGGAGATATCCTCATTTTGTGTGTTTCTTTCTCCGTCAACTAAAGGTAGGCAACACATCTGCAATAGCGGATGTCTATGGCAGCGGTCGCGTCGCTATTGTAGCGAAATCAGGTGACCGCTTGATCGTTTGCTACCTTATAATATAAAAAATATATTACATGTAATTTTTCTATAACATTTATTCTCCTCCTTCGGAATAAAAATATTGTGCCGCATTGAAAGTGCACCGGGAATTGTATTATCTGAAAACAACGTTATAGACAGTAAATGACACTGTTGCAATTTTAGGGATGACTTGTTAAAGATGTGTAATGAGGAAGTATATTATATCGATGTTAAATATAGACAGGTAAATTCTAACAAAGCTTGAATTTAACATTTGTAATAGAAACAAAATTCATCATCATCATCATCATCATCATCAGTGTACTCTGTACGTCCCCAGTGAGGGATGAGCCTACCCTAAGTTAGGAGTGACTAGGCCTTAGTGAACCACGCAGGCCCAGTACGAGTTGACTTCACATATATCCTTAAATTTCTTTGCAGATATATGTGGTTGCATCACGATGTTCTCCTTCACCTTTCCTTTTAAATCGAAAAATACTGTACATGGCGGGATCCGAACCCAGGCCTTGTAGATTACACGCCAAGTGCTCTGCATGTTAAACCCTGATCCACCGAAGCTCCAAAAAGTCGTGTAAGCTTCTTAAAATATTTAACAAGTTTGTTGCATTCAGAATCAATAAGTGGTTACTATATTGAGTGATGTTGTTCTTAAATTTAGGAATCTTTAAAACGTATGGAATTAAAATCCAGAGTACATTTGTACTCATAACCTTACCACTGATTTATCCGACAACATTAAATGTATCGGAACTTCGTGTACGGTATATTCTACACCATTACATTGAAAGGTAACGAGATGGCTATACAAAGGGGGCATCCGTGACCCGAAAGTTATTACCTTGGCAGCGCAAATTAATCCCAACACGATAGCTTAATGTCCGCGTATAGATTACACGCGTCCCATAGTAGCGCTACTGTTATACGATACACTGCTATAATGCCCTACTGAACACAAATGGGTCACTGACACTGCATACAAATTTGACACACATTTATATTGAAAATAAACAATTTATGTAATACAATAACTCTATATGACATATATAACTTTTGGCTGCGACTCCGTCCACGCGTTATAAAAAAACATAGTAAGAATTTTTTTTCTCCTCATTTTTAATTAATAATTTTGAACAGCTTTTAATTAATTTTAATCTAAAAAAATTGCTACACATGTTACTCTTATTATCTATTTTGTAAGATGCACTAGAAAGGGAAGCCATTGGCTCTTAAATACAGGTTTACCTAGTTAAGGAGCCGAGGTGATATTGATCCTGTAGACATTTAAGTATGCAATAAAAAAATAAACAAATAAATAAATTCTATGAGTTCTTTCAGACTATGTTCTAAATATGTGCCAAATTTTATGGAGCCGTTCTAGATACAATTAAAGAAACATCCATCGATCTAAACTTTTACATTTACAATATTACTAACATTTATAACTTTTCATATAATTTTATATATCTTTAAGTTTTTTTTTTCATTCTTCTCATACATTGAGATATTTGAACATTAAACATCTTTACCTTTTCCTAGCCGCTTCTTACTGTACATTTCTCTTTACTGCTTTCCCCTTTTCTAATTAAACTCCGTAATGTACCTGAGCATCCATCGATGTTTCGGCGTTTCATTGCGGCCGTCACTTAACGTCCGGCTCACTTGATCGATTGTCTTCACAAATAAAAACGTTCATTATGACTCGCAGAAAAGGGTCCACTTAATTACATATGGTTGGTTATTTACATACCTTTTATTATTACGAATACTGTAAACAAGAAACGCAAACAAATCTCGCTCTATTAATATTGATTCAAAATGTAAATAACATTGTTAACTATATACGATTTCTGCTCGTGTAGTGTTCATATACAATTCTCCATATAGGTCCATATAATCTTCCGTAAGTAAATTAAATACCCATATTCATTAAACACTAATTGAACTTAAAATCCAACCTAAGATAGCGGCTAAATAAAGCAAAAACTATCTAATACCTGTAGAATACATATATACAAGTTCTCTCTGGAATCGAACTGGACATACTGCACTAAATGTCATGTAATGCAACTAGAATTACCGTAGCGACAATAATGTTACGACTGTTTAAACTGTATGGTAGTGAAGACTGCAATATTGCCTCAGAAATTACATAGTAACCACATAGATTACAAACAATAATTAAACAAAATAATCGAAATAAATAAACATTAATTTATTCATTAATTACTATTGAACTCACCGTTATCAAATAAAGCACAGTTTTACTTTCAAGTTCTCACTCGTTGACGTCCCTTAATCGCAAATGTTTGAAGTTTTATTTACTTCTAATAACTTTTATAATCCTCGTTAAAATATCATTAAACACACACAAAACACACCAACACAAACAATTCTGTCATACAACTCTGCAGTTACAGGACAGCACTGAACGAATGCACTCGGCCGCGCAAACGGCGCACAACTTGCGAAAACTTGCCTTACATCCACGCTATGCAAATTTAGTTTACGAAAGACGCTCGACCGTCAAAACTCGCACACGCATCCACGCATCCAGCCGACGCGACGTCGCGACGTCAACTGAATATCCTGAGGCAGCGTCGGATATAGCCCTTACAATTTTCCACGCCAGATAGGGATGACGATAGGGGTGAACCGGGAACCGCGGTGGAGCGAGAGAGAGAGAGGATCAGGAAGTTGTAGTTACGTCTCGCACGTGGCGCGATGCGGTCAATTGCAGTGCCGTCTACGGTCATTGCCATACGGTGATCAAATATGCGTAATGTTTGCCCACTTGGGAACAAAATAGATGATGTAAGGATAACAAGCCTGTCGGAACTGTCCCTAATGCTTTAAGGGAAATAAACTAAGGTGTCATTCATTTTAGGTAATAAAAAGATATTTACTATGAAAAAAACTTTGGCCAAGAACAATTGATCACGTTGTAAAACTGAACTCAAATGTTAAACTTGGTACCGATTCAAATTATAATACATTCAATAATGTCTGCAGAATCTTCATACCAAAAGTACAGCAAATGCACTGCATAGCGGTGTACTTACGATTTAATAATGGAATAAAATTACGAGCATGAAGTTTAATTATATTACTATTAAACAAACTAACAATCGTTTTATATTTCGACACAATATATGGAATTTGGAAAACTGGATGTTTCGTTTCAATTAATACGTTATTAGTACGAACTATTTATGTAATTACTTAAAATAAATAACAATAAACATTGGACGCAAACACGAAGACGAGCTCTGTCAAAACCTAACAATGTTGAAATATAAAATAATTATAAAACGTACTAAAATGCGGGTCATATTTGACAACTTTGAATAAATAACTTGCAAGCTAGTGTGTAATCTTGTGTGTACGCTGTTATTTTTTATTAGAACTTAACACCCATCCCACTTGCCTTTAATATGTATTTTTAATAATTAAAAAAGAAATTAAACTTGATAAAAAAAGACAACAACAGAAATTTAATTGTTAGTGTTTGCAAATAACCAGCATTGCCTCACTGAGCAAAATTAAAAGTAAGCTCAGCAAAAAGAAAGTATATTGGAACACGATCCTTCCACTAATTACAAAAACCGGGACAAGAAAAATATAAAAGAACACTTGATTGCCCTACTTCATACATTTTCTTAGACCATTAAATATATGCTATTATTAATTTTCTATTGTGAAATTTTCTTTGTTCGCAGTGTATACGATTATTACACCTGTTATAATGGATAAATTGGAAAAAATTGGATTTCTCACTTTCTTTTCATCTAAAATTAATAAAATTCTATTAAAATCGTACTTTGTACCTAATACTAACAAAAATATAAACTTATACTGAAATATAAGCTAAAAGTCCTTTAGCAGTCAATTTTCTCTGAAAGAAATGAGCTACGATGCAGCGTAGCAGCGTAGCAAAGGAACAGTATGCTACGGGACGAGTCCACTTTACAAGATTACTGTTCCTTTGCCCTATTGCAAAAAATGTATTGTTTAAAATTCTTATACCGGTTTTTCCACTTTGTCATTTAGGCAATAATATTTAAATGTTTGTAGTAACCCCTAACTTAATATAGGATTCGAGCCCCTCAGTGGGGACTTATAGTAAGCTGAAGATGTTTATTAAAATGTTTAAATTGTGATTAGGGATGTGCTGATATCGCTCCAATCGAATTGAATATTAAGTTCGATTCGAATTACTATTTGAAATTCGAATAATTCAAAATTTGAAAGAAATCAAGTTATTCGTAAAGTTTCAAATTATTCGAAACTATACATACATACCTTTGGTCATGATGACTATGTTATTTCTTATATTCAGTGTCATTATAAAACCAAGATGACCGCCACTACTAAATATCTGATGTATATACTCGTAGACATATTTTTGCACAATCTCTAATGAAGGGACTCGTCAGTTAGGTTACAGAATACTTTTTTATTAAATATTATCAGGTATTTGCTATTTTACTCATATTTATTGTAACCATTCTAACTAAGCAAATCTAACCAGTAGTCGAATTCGAACTCTCGTAAAATCCCCACTTTATCAAATGCAAATTAAATTTAATATTTGAATATGAACTATTCGGACATTTTTGAATATTCGATTTTTTTCGAATTCTTCGACTCTTCGAATTGTAGTCGAAGCGAATAATTCTCCATATGTTTTGAATATGCGCACACCCCTGATTGTGATGCTCTATTAGTAAACAATGTACATCGTCCTCTGATCAACATAATATATATTTTTCTGTAAACCTTACACCAAAACAAACGAATAACGGAATCGTAGGATAATTTTTAAAATAATGCTTAATTCGCGTAAATTTTGTTTTAGCAAAAGCATTTCTCTTGTCTCGGCCAACAGGCTCGCGATATGAATACCTAATTTTTCATTTTGTTTTTCTTAAATTTTCCTTAAAAATTAAGAATGTACACGAATACCGTGCGTTACAAGTCTGATTCAATTATTTTTCTTATACAATACTCAAGAATATATTATGGTTCAGTAGTAGTACCGAATTTTAAAATTGAGACGAGACAACCATTAGAAAAAACTTAACATCAAAATAACCATAACATCTGTTTGTCCGATTCAATACGCTACAATAATAACTGCGACCGATATTTTTCTATCAGGAAAATAGTAAAGTCATCTCGTGCATCACAG
>JAAOEG020000007.1:428042-441164 GCA_011763625.2 Papilio bianor
CAGTGGACCAGTGTGCGGGCACAATCGACAGTGTAGCGCGGTCATCACGAGTGCGCGAGTCCGCGCGCTGCCATCATTAAAATTTTTCCCGCCTTTGATGTTAGTAAAGATTATAAAGATATTAACATAATTATTTATTGAAGCATTAAAATTATTTTCAGTGTTTTAAGTGCTGTGCGATATAGTTTCGAAAGATTTCCGAAGGTATGTTTATAATTTCACTAACATATTTTATTTATTTTGTTTAAATTTTCACGTGTTTGCGTTATTTCTTTTATGTGATGTTATTTTAAATTTATCCTCTTATTCAAAATATTATTCCGAAGTTAAATTACCAACAAATAAAACCCTAAAATAATCGAGCAACAAATAATGCTACCTGGTGCTAACATTTTAAAGATTTATTTAACTCTTATATAAATATGAGTGCTTGATACAAGACATATTATAATATATCTTAATAAAAAAAAAATAGAAGTTTTACAGTAGCAATTAATTTGAAAGAATATATTTAAAGTTACATCAAACCTCAAAATACATCTTATCCTAACTTTAATCTAAATTATTATTCATGGGCGTAATACTTTTCGTAGAACTTTCGTAGATCTTTCAAATCCTCGCACCTCTACGTACAAAATCGTAGCATTGTATGCGGTAATATTTCTTACAGTTAATATTACACAAATAATTGTTACATTTGGAAGGGCGTATCAGAAAAGTTAACAGATAAAACTGTATAAAAGATCAATAAGGAATCTCTCTATGAAAACGAA
Source organism: Papilio bianor (assembly GCA_011763625.2). Classification (NCBI taxonomy): domain Eukaryota; kingdom Metazoa; phylum Arthropoda; class Insecta; order Lepidoptera; family Papilionidae; genus Papilio; species Papilio bianor. The sequence goes on from JAAOEG020000007.1 coordinate 428,816, forward strand.
ATGGTAGATTCTACCGGAACCTGGATGCGGTTGGCACAGGACCGATCATCTTGGGGAACTTTGGAGAAGCCTATGCCCAGTAGTGGGCTCCATGAGGCTGAAGACAAAGAGAGAGAGATCCAACTCATTTTAAAGTCGTCATAAACATATCGAGTTAAACTTGTCTTGCACTATAACAGCGATTAGACGAGCCCTAAGCCATAAAAATGTTTTCACCAACGTGATATTTATATTAACAACGCTGGAAAACGACACAGAGCAGTTATGATTTATTTCCGCAGATGTATAGAAATTAGAATGTGAAATCGTTTCGTTTGCTACATATCTTTACTTGTTAATTTTTTTTTAAAATTAGCAGACTTTTGTTTATGTACTAATATTTCTTGGAACCAAGTAAGCTCTAGGCTTGTGCTAGGATATGGTTTACGACAATAGTCTAATGACGGTATTCGAACTGATCCCAATGATCTGAAATCTACACCCTTTACCATTAGGATATTGATGTTTCATGGTATTCTGATTTAATTTATTCATACGTAATAAACTTTAATTTAATGCCAGTCATTTCAAAAACTTTACACAAAGTATTTTTATTTACTTTTAAACATCAACCAACTTCAAAGTATCGAACCAACTTCAATATAATTACTTTATTAAGAATATAAGTTCAAATATAACATAATTAAATATCGGTAGTGGCACTAGTGAGATGCATTCCGTGAGTAGAGACAGGCGCCTATTTACTCGTGTACGAGCCACGTATGATCGTTGACTGATCGCACGTCGTCACACTCTTGTTACGTACGCATTCTATTGTACGATTGCTTTCAAATTATTTATTCGCAGAATAGCTCGGATTAAAATATCTACGATATCTGTTACAATTTGTAACAAACTAAACATACAGGACTACGTCATGGTTATGTTATGAAGCTTTTTCATATTTAACGTTCGTGTGTAACATAGTGGCTGTGACCGGTGTCTTATTTCAGTCAACACGAAAACAAATTTTCGTTTTCCAATTATCGGCACAGTGTCACTTGGCTATTTTGACGCTTATGTAAACTTTGTAACACAATGTGTTTCGCGTTCAAGCCATTAAAATATATTTTAATGGTAAAATAAATTCTGCCTAGAATTTTACGATCAATGGAACATATTAAAATTCGTTTAAGATGGTGTTTTTAACATTAAAAAAACGGAATATTTGTTATGATTGTGAATAAGTATTTTGCATAATTTAATGATCGTCCTGGTTCCCACACGAACTTGGCAAATCTACGGCAGAAATTATGCAGTGCAGTGAACATGGCGTGATGTAATTAGGCGGCGGGAGGTTTGCCAAGCAGTGCAAAGCAGTGCCAGCCAGTGTTAAGGCACACAAATGAAAATGTACATTTCTCTGACATGCTGTTGCACATTGTTTATATTGTTAGCTTCGCATTTCAACTAACATTAACGCTATTGGGTCTCGGAACGCAGTCGGTTTGATAGAAATATAAAGAATAATTTTAAATTTTTCGTTAGGATAGGTTTTTAATTGATTGCATTTCGTTGTTAACAGACGATCCTTACATAAGCTACTGCCATTTACGTAAAAGAGATAACAGAAGGGAATAAACGCTGGAGAGGATAAATGAGTCATAGTCAGACGCAAAGCACACTAAATACGTGGTCACGCTTAGTTTCGCGCCCAAATTGATGGGGCTCTCAGAAGTCGGATTACCATTTTTATGTTAAATCGCGCGCTTCCAATCGCCTCCAAACTTAGCACTATTCTGTAATAAATTTTATAATCCGTTGCAGTCATAGTGTACACTGATTAGACATGAGTACTGCAACAAATTAATAGAGCAAGCCTAGAGTCTGCGCTGTCCTTAGCATATTCCACGCGGTCGGCAGCAGACGGCGTGCGACTGCCAAGTCTGCTAACTGGCTTATCTGGCAACTGACTGGCTGTTAGGAAGTGCCAAACACAAGTCGCGATGTTATTTACGCCACGTCTGTCCAAACATTAGATAAAGTATTTAGCTAACTGAATGGTAGTAATTTCTACGTATTGAATCTATTCGCCATTGTGGGTCACAGGACGCCATACTAGATGCTAGTACTGGTAACATGGTACATTTTTAGAAATCCGCGACAAGCGTCTATCTACTAAGTATAATGCAATTAACATTGAAAAAACGAATAAGGGCGCATTCGCTTCGCACAGGCGCTTTTTAACACCGAGTTGAGCGATGAACTCATTGAAATCAATCTTGTTTCGTTCGCCCAACTCTCGTAAGGCAATCCTGCGCGATGAAAAAGTATCGCGTTTTAGAAGTGCTACTGTATAAACAAATACATACAGCCGTGAGCAAAAATAAAGGATCGGTTAAGAAAGAAAGTTAGGAAAGTTTGAAAATCTCGGAAGATAAAGACGCTAGCTAACTGAAATAAATTGTGCATATTTCTTTTTAAGGATATTTAATTGTCTATTATGCACAATTTATTTCAGTTAGCTAGCGTCTTTATATTCTGAGATGTTCAAACTTTCTAAACGGACCCTTTATATTTGCTCACGGCTGTATAAAGAAATGCATTTGTTCTATTTCAGTGGTTTTAGAGCGTTAAAAGGAGCGCCCTTTCTAATGAGGGATTATGTAAGTTAAATAATAATGCGTACGTTTAACTGGGTCGAGTATTAAATCCTAGAAATGTAATTATCATAAAAATATATATAGGTATTGTTATAAGTGATCAGAATAATTAAATTGGAGTGGTCGACAAGTTTTTAACAGTTGTCATAGAGTCATAGAGCAGAAATTAAAATAAATGCCAAATGATTTTTTAACTGCGTAAAACTTTTATAATGACAGAATTTCACAACAACCATAGCCGACATTTATCATTTTAATGGTTTCCATTAATCTGGAAACTCTTTGGTATTTATTTTTAGTGAGCAACTAAGAAGTGTGCTACAAAGTTTTATATTTATATCATGTTGCTACGAATAAATATTTCCTTCATCTTTTTACTTATTCCTTACAAAGAGCACACAGTTCCTCTGTTAATGCTTAAAAGGTAATAGTGTGGTAATATTAGATTTTTCAACAGTTCTTATATGAAAATATAGAAGTTGTCGGTATGTCGAAATGGTGTTGACCGACTGCCGCGAATACGTGAGGCCGATATATTATACGTCGCTCACATGTGATTTACTCCCGCCCCGTCTAGTGTGGCACTGGCACGCAAACTCTATGTTTAATTATGTTCGTTATTGTTCTGAGTGAGTGCAATGGTTTCATCAACAGGGCGAGCGAATAAAGCTCTCTACTATACTACAATGTTTTCTGTTTTGTGGTACTTTACTAAAAAACTACTATACGGGTTTTAGGCTTTGGCAAAGTAATTTCATTGCCATTAAAATTTTATTATATTATTGTGTCTAACGCCATCTGTTTCTAATTCATACTCTTAACTTAGTAATTACTAAAAAACCATCGACCATGAGCTAACTAAAAAAGGGACCATACTATGCTTAGTATGCTTAAAATACATATTTATTTATCATATTGCTTAGTATATATTATCGTATATACTAAGCAATATAATACATAAATACTAAGCTGTTTCTATGCTAACTAATCAAATTAATAGATTATAATGTATTACTTAGCTTGTTATTATACTTAGAATAGATGTAACCTGTGCTCCATATTATAAGCATCGAAGCCGTAAAAAGTGACAAAGTCTTAAATATTTCATAAGAAAAAAACACTACATTGGTTTCTCTTGATTTTTTTTAACCCAATTTAAAAAGGAGTTTCTTAATTCACCTTTCACCTGTTTGTATTCACGTTTGTAGTTTGGTATAATGTTATTTCCATTTGTTACATTAGTAAGTAAAATGCGGCAGATATTTTAGAATTCGGGACAGCATTAAACACGATCCCGGAATGTATACGGAGGCACGGGAATTGTGTTGCGTAAACTGCGACTGAAGCCAGATTTCATTTCTTTAATTTGCAATCTTTAATCAACAACTCTTTTCTTTCCGAATGTGTTAAGTTTAGCGACTAGAACGTAAGAATCTATCGTAAATTGTTTGTACAAGACATTGTATGCGAACTCCATTGTCTTTTTTGTACCCATCAATTGTTAGGGAATTTTTTATCCATGTAAAGTTGAGTCCAGAACGAACAGAGCTATATATCAGAACAGACGAGTCCTAATAGTTATCTCTTTGATGTCGCGCATTAAAAATTGTTCTTTTCGTTTCAGATCTGAAGCGAGGCAGATATGAATAAAAAGTCGCACAAGAAAAAGGTGCGTATGTGTATAATTTTTTATCATTTTTATGTGTGCCTTCAGTTTCGTTTGTAAACAGAAATCTGAAGTATAGTGAGTTGTTGCGAGCGTGGCCACCGCGACTGGCTCTGGCAGCCGCTAAACATTGGCACGCACTATCCGTCGTCGCTCGACGCACTATAACAAATATTCAAAACATTTTATAAACTATTTTAATGATAACTTGACATTTAATTGATAATCAGCACTAGTGTTGTATGGCTACTAAATAAATATATTAGGCATTTAGTGATCTAAGGTAATCAATAGATATAAAATATTTTTAATTTTTCTGTGTATAATAGTATCTCAGCTATACCCCAGTGAGCAGCTGTCCCCATGGTTTCCACAACAGTTGTTTAATAGCGCACTAAACGACATTGAAAGTTGTAATAGTAGTATGCGCGGGCCGCAGTCCGCTCGTTAATTCCTTGCCCGCACTATAAATATATGCAGATGGATTTATTACCAGACACGAGATTAATTTGATAAACATTCGCAAGTCAAAATGTTTATCTAATATGTGTTACGGTCCGTTGTAAATGATCCTAATTAAAGATGCGTAGTGAGACGTTTGGAGAAGACGATATATGCCAAGATTCGTTTACAGCGATTAAAATAATGATAGCCAGCATCTGTGCTACAGAACCGATTCCAATGGTAACATACTCGTAGTTATAGTGGCCTATAATAAAGGCGTTTAAAATTCATCTGATGTGTTACTTTTGCTAAAATGCTAACAACTCTCTCTGTTACTATTGCAATAAGATGTGCAGAGTAGCAGTCACCATAGTGACATTAGATGATCGGCATTATCACAAATTAGACAAAAAACGAAGAATCCATTTTCCAACATTTGTATATTTGTACTTGTTTTTACAGTATGATCACCAGACGACTATATTCCATTTTAGTTACTTTTCATGAATACTAAAAAAATATTGTACGATAAAGTTCTGTCTACATATTCTGTCATTTATTACAGATTTATTTTTGGGGCAAAACACTTAATAATGTCGTTGAGTGCGAGATAATTATAATAACTGTCATTAGAGTCCACTAGATTGAGAAGTGTAGTCCAACGTTTTCAAACAGCTTCTAGACTAGAAGAACTGTAATTAATAACAAACTTGCAGTAACCGAATGACGAGACAACCACAATAATAAGGGTTCACAATCGCACTATCACCATCACAATTAGCACTTATATTATCATTCCTTTTTATTCGGATTACAGCAAAAAGTGTTGTCAATAACTATGAAATGAAGCGTTTCTGGTTACAAGATCAATTAGGACGAAAAATAAATAGCAGTTGACCTGGACCGTAAATAAAACAAATTTTAATAAAAATAAATAATAATTTTAATTGAACATGGATGGACCGGACGCGGGCTGTCAGGTCGCGTCAGGCGTCAGTTGTCAGCGCTGCCGCACGTCACCGCGACAGATTCGTTTCACGCAACATTAACGATTTGCCATAAATTATTTTTAACTTTATCTGTCGAGTTTTAAATTGGCTTCGTACCACGGCACCCGCACTATATCACTGCGCTCTAATCTTATAATCTGAGCCAATAAATGTTTCTTTTGCAAATATAAGTATGAACAGAGAGGTTTTGAGTATTTATATATATGTTAACAAGTTCATAGATATTTTCCCTTTTTCGTTTAAGACTTAAGATGTTTTTTTTTAAATTAATTAACCCATTTCAACTTTTAAATGTAGCCACATTTTAAGCTACGCGGCTCCGAGATGACTTGAGCATAAAGCATATGTGTTCAAATTTTAAAAGTCTGCAAACTTTTGGCTGGTGTAAGTTACACTCTATGTCAATTCAGTCCCTTGGCCCCACCAAACTTCAGGTCATACGGACCGTACAGCGGGAGGGCGCGCACGGTCTGGCCTTTGTTCGGCTCCGCACGCACCTTCTTGACTCCCTATCAGGACATGATAAGTTCTATCGTGTACTCATTTTTTACAAGTCTCTCCCTAATGGGCATGAAGACACTATGGACATATTCGGCGTCGGGCTTTCATACCACCACCTACTCCAGCCTATATCTTTGATGACCCAATGGCACGCGAACTCACGCAAAGTAACAAAGTTCACCTCTTTGCTGACAAGATCCGGATATGTCGGTCCCGTGTTAAGCTGTTATGTAAATCATTCATTATTTATATGAACACTTAAACACTTAGCAACAGGCTCTTAGCGATAACTATTTTCATAAATGATAATCTTTGATGATTTCTATTAGCAGCCAAGCAGGCGCACTCGCGTCGCATTCGTTTCTTGGCAGTGAATTGTTTTCGCGATGTTTTAAAATACGCGAAACGCGTAACTAACCTATTGTTCACGTGCGGTTGGACGGCGTTCAAATGGCGGACGATCTCGCGGCGATAATGCGCTGTAACGACCTTTATTATGAGTGTATGTGGCTCAAGGAGCGTCGGTATTCTGGATTTGTGGCGCTAACTGCCCGGATCTCGATGCTATGCAAATTGACCGGAATGTGTAGCCATCCGTAAATATAATATTTTAACTTCTAAAGTTACGTGGTAACAAACATTCAAACACACCTATAACAACAGTACATTGGTATTCGTATTCGAAAATCTTGTTAAAGCTGTAGGGTATTATAATTGTATTTAAATTGAAATATAATTAAGTGTAGGCGGTACCAATTACACTACGTGTATAAGTACTACTTGTCAGTATATAGAAGGCAACATTGTATCCTGTAAATTAATTTAGACTGTTATATTAGACAAGTTATATTTAAAGGGTTAATCTGTCGTCAAATCTGAGCGTTCTTTTTATGCGTAATTGTAATTGCTCACATAAATCTAATGGATTTAAAAAACACTTTGGCAATAAAATTAGTGTGACGATCGTCCGGTTAAACGGCAAAGGAATAATTTTCAATGATTAACGGTCTTATGTTTTGACACACTATATTATAATAGCATGGGCGACGCAAGGATTGGGGCAGCTTCGATGGTGGGCTTGGACGACTACAAACGGTGTAGTTACAACGAAAAATTATTTAGAATTTAGAAAGAAATAACGCTAATAGTTATAAATAATTAATTTATAATTCAAATATTTTTTCTATTTTGGTGAAACCGGAATTTGACCTTTAAATGACCTTTCGAATAAAGTTTGGGTCAAGGTGAATTTTAGTATTTACTTTTGCAATTTCACCAACTTGTTTCTAGTTTCTATTTCTGTTGATTTTCATAGTAATTGGAGCTACACTTCAGAATTTACAAACGAGCAATATAACTATCAGCATCTCAGCTGAAGGTGGTTTAAAATTGAACATTACTTTGTATTGGCTTTCTGTCAGATTACAAGTTTATGTATAGAGATTTTATAAGGGCCGGTACACATGACAATGCGATCCGTACTTATATATAATATTTAAGGACTTTTTGATACAGTGTAGTGTAAAATTTGTGCTAGAATACTGTATACCAATGTTTGATATTGACGCTATAACGTCTTACTCTCCATTCTATTATTATTATATTATATATTTTTCTTTTTTCATCCAATTATTACAGTTAAGACTTATTCTACTTAGATTTCATTCACATCTTATCCTATTTTATTGGTAGAGTGAAACAGTAATAATGTAATGCAGATATAGTGAGAAAAGATTTTCCTTTGTAATTTGTCGGAAAAGTTCATATTTATAATGCTCTCTCAAATAACTGAAGTTAGCCCAAGCTACGATAAATACGAACTTTTCCGAAAAATTACGCAGGAAAATCTTTTCTCAATACATCTGTAGATGGTAAAATGTGCCGAAGTCTAGACACATGAGTAAGGTACAAAACAAAACAAGCGTGGACGCTCATACGCATGTTCGCACCTTTATCTATTTCACGGCCATCGGATACATCCGCGGGGTTATGAAACAGGTTTTTACTTCGTGCCATTGGCACGGGGAGTCAAGTGGCGTACAGAAATACACCCAGACTACGCCTACCGGCTCCAAGCACTCATTCATAAAGCTTGTACGTCACGGAGCAGACACGCCGTGGCCGACGCTGGTCCATTCACAAATAACACGCATTCGCTCCAGCCTGGACGAAAGAAACGCTAATGTTGGGCTGCATACACTGCGTGAGTAGACAGGACTCCCAACAAACTTTGTGTAAGAGCTCGTTCGGAAAAGAACCGTATACCTTCTACATAAATACTTATTGGGATACATATTGTCGTAGCAAAAGAAACGCGGCAAAGGCGACTGCCGTAACAAGGAAAATGTCAAAGATGTGCAGACCTCGGAGCCGCCCCAGGAGCAGCCACCTACGAAGCCGCAAGAGGACCTCTGCTACGAGGTCAAGCACTCCGACATCATGGGAAGGTAAAACTACTTACATGCCTGATGTTTTGTTTCTTAAAAATGAACATTTGAACAAAGATTTGCATGAGTAAATTAATTTTACTGTAAAACGGATTTCACCCCCACGCTGTACGTAGACGGCTCTTCAGGGTTGCAGTGGGATTTTCTAAATGTTTTGTGATATCTTATTAATATTGCATCATTAGGAATAAGTGAGCGACATATTTGTTTTGTGTATTTAGTTAAGATCTAATCTTCAGAGATTTACTGTCGTCGGGGAGAGAGATAGAAGTTGTTGAAAATGTTTCATAATGTTTCATTATCACAATCTTTGTATATATACAAATCGTATAAGTTCATTGGTATATCTTATTTAAGCGTTGAAACAAAACAATATAAAGTTTTAATATATCGTTAGTTGTAAATAGTGGAATTTATTGCACTCGCCGAGAACGATTTGATTGATTTATGTGTTAAATTTTAGCGGATGATGTTACTCTTATAGCTTATTTATTGCTAGTAACGTGTAAACAACCCACAGTTATTTCATATAATCACTTTCTTTAATTACAACTAAATCTATTTTAAATATTAAAAAGACACAAAAACATGTTTTTCATTTATTTTTGAAAATGCATATTTTAAGCCATAAAGTCGATTTAGTCAATATTTACTTGCTACATACAACAAACTCGTAGAGAGAATTTTCTTACCGATATATCAGGCCTGTAATGTTTAATGGAACGTGACATGTAACTTGTCACGCTGGCGGCGCTGCACGTGCGGCCCGCCGGCATAAGCTCTCTCCAACACGTAACAAATGGAGTCGACAGTTAGATGTAGAGTTGTTTACGTTGCGTTAATTAATGAAACAGCTGTCTGTTGTCACGCTACTTGTGCTCTGGGACCACTGTTGTCCCGCTAGCGTGACCCCAGGCGACACGTGCGATGATTGGATAAGTGTATGTTTAGTTATGATGGACTTTTCATGCAAATTTCCAGAAGAGACCTCATTAGTTTTCTTTCCTTTGGCAGAGATTATTCGTCTTGTCATTTTTTTGTGTTTGTCTTTCTTTTTGTATTCTCGTATGTTTGGGCAGTACGAGAAGATAACGTATGTGTGTGTGCAGGTATGTGGTGGCTCGACGGGACATCGCAGCGGGCGAAGTGATAATGGAGGAGCCAGCGCTAGCGATAGGCCCGTGCAGCGGCTGCGGTCTTATCTGCCTCGGCTGTTACCGCGAGCTCGAAGACAATGCCATTGTCAAGTTAGTGTTATCACTAATATAACTCTGATGCTATCAATTAATCTTTATAGCACTAATAAATTGGTATAATTGTTATCAGTGCAGCCTCAGAAAAAAGCTACAAAAGCCTTTGAATTTTCACCACCTCTCCAAGCTGATCTGCTAAATAGATTAAGATTATCACGTGACATGTCGTTATGTTTATTGTGTGTACTTCGTCTCTGCTTATGGTAATGCAGTACAAGTATAGAAACACCTAATGACAATTTAAAAACAAATCTTAAAGTGAATCGAAACTATTAAACAAATTAAAACATCATACTGCTAATAAATATCGGCGATAAAGCGATTTAGGAGCTATAAAACCGGTAGGATCCAGTTAAAGCGCGCGCAGCATCCCATCATGTCAGTCAAGCGCGCGAGAGCTTACAATATTTGCGTCAGTTGCTATTTCTAAATCGAGATTGCATTGAAATCTAACATGATATTACACATCCAATGGGTTTAAAAATGTCTTTTTTATTGGTATATCTAATACTTAACGCTGAACATATTGTACTTATAGTTACTGAAAATCAACTAGACACGGTCTTCTCGTCATATCTTCGGTCCATGTCGGCTTAGTTTACACTTCCTTCTGCAGCAGCAGCACATTGAGTAATATCTATCACTTGTTGTACTTTGGTGTTGTTGACGATGATATAATTGTTATTTATTTATAAGAATAATTATTTTGAAGTGTTTCTTCGTGTGCAGATGCAAAGGCTGCTCTTGGCCGCTGTGCAGCGAGTCGTGCCCGGGACAGGGTAAGTACACCGGGCATTCGGCCGCCGAGTGCGCCACATTGAGCAACGTCACCGCAGACTACGAGAACCTCGAGGACTTGAAAGACTGCTACCACGCTATCACACCCTTGAGGTAAACTTTATTTAAAACATTCTATTAGTTAGGATCAAATGAACTTGGTTACACGAAAATCTGGAAGAAACGGGGACATCCAAATCAGATTTTAGTATCCCCACCGACCGAGAACCAGACTCAGACCCAGAACCCGGTCGACAGATTGGAAACCTTATATTCCACGCATGTATATTTCAGATGTCTGTTATTGAAGAAAGAGGATCCAGCGAAATGGTCATTGCTGTGTGCGATGGAGGCGCACAACGCGCTCCGTCGAGCGCGCGCCGACATCTGGCCCGCCAACCAGAAGCATGTTGTGCGTCGCTTGCAGAACTGGGGCCTGCATTACGACGAAGAAGAGATACATACCGTCTGCGGTATACTTGAGGTGCTTTTTCTGCAAAATTTATTATATAAATTATCCTTGACTTTTAAAGTTACATTAAGTAACACCAGTATAAATACTTAGAGCTAACATGCACGGACAGCTTCAGTCATTTGTGTACCATGCAGTAAGCCAACTGCTCGATGTTGCTCTTGTCTACTTTTAAACGATGTCTCCTTGCTGCGGCCCCATAATACGGATGTGTCACAATAATAACATGGAATTTGTATCATGTTTTTTGTCTAAATGGCAATGTACTTGCAGGTGAATGCATTCGAGGTGGGCGGCAGCGGGGCGAATGCGCGCGCTCTGTACGACAAGGCGTACCTGCTGGCGCACGACTGCACGCCCAGCACGACGCACACGGACGCCGAGCGGCGCGCCGGCCGGCCGCTGACTGTGCGCGCCGCGCTGCCGCACCGCACCGGCGACCTCGTCTCCCTTTGCTACGCCTACACGCTGCAGGTGAGCTAGCAGGTAACTACCATATTTACCGCTACTATCCGACAGTTTTCTATTGTGTTCAATATATTTCTTTGATCTGCGTCAGGTAACGTAGGAAAAAAATGTTGCAGTCATGTTTGGCTAAACAATGTTGACTGGCAGTTTTTAATTAGTGGTGATGAGTATAAGTCTTCAAGCTAAAGATCCTGTGAATAAAACAGTATAAAAGGACTTAAGATTCTTCAGAAAACTAATCAAGTGTAAAACCGATGATAAAATTTCATACACGTACAAGTTTTTTCTTACAATTTCAGGGTACTTTAAAACGCCGTGAGCACTTAAAACTAAGCAAATTCTTCGAGTGCGCGTGCAAGCGGTGCGCGGATCCTACGGAGCTGGGCACGTACTGCAGCGCTTTCATCTGTCCTAAATGCGGAGGGCGCGTGCTGGCCACCGCGCCGCTGGACCCCCACGCCCCCTGGCAATGCACCGCGGCCGGCTGCAGCTATGCCATGCCTGCTGTCGCCGTACAGATGCTAATTAAGAGGTCGCCATTGACGTAGCTATGATATTGAATAAGTCGCAATCTAAGAATGAAGTTTTATTCGCATGGCAGATTCTATTGTTTAATGTAAAGAAAAGCAAGTAAAAACTATTTTAGTCCATTGTGTCACATTTAGAAGT
>JAAOEG020000007.1:441264-453968 GCA_011763625.2 Papilio bianor
AGGGAAACTAAGTCCAATGTTTATTTTTAATTTATAAGTATATTTTTTTCAGGCTAACCGACGAGTTTGATCAGATAGACGCTAACGACGTATGTGGGTTCGAGGGATTCATCAAGAAGTACAGCAGCGTGTTGCCTCCGAGCCACTACCTATGCCTGTCCGCGCTGCACTCGCTCAGTCAGTTATACGGCAAGGTGGCCGACTACATGATACACCAGATGACGGACGCTCAGCTGCAGCGCAAAATGCAAGTCTGCAGGGACCTCATGAAGGTCTTCGATCACATAGAACCGGGGTACTCCAGGTTGAGGGGTCAGTACTATTGAATAACTGTTGCTATACCGAAACAACTGTATTCTTTGATAAAATAATGTCCTTTGTTGTAGGAATAACGCTGTATGAACTGCACGCTCCGCTCATGGTGTTGACCACGAGAGATTTCGAAAAGAAAGCCATTACCAAGGACAATCTCCGAGAGCGCTTAAAAGAGGTGGGTTAGGAAAATAAATATTTATATCAATATTTTACACTTCTCAAAACATTTCTAGCGATAATGTTTAAAAGAATTAATAAATATACTACCTGTCGCCCGCGACTCCGTCCGTGCAAAAATGATTAAAAATTAAATTAGTAGCCTATTTGTTCTTCCAGGCTACGCGCTACATTTATGCCAAATTTCAGCCAGATCCATTTAGGCGTCCTTGAATTAGCTTCTAACATTCATCTATCCATGTAAACATTCACATTTATAATATTACTAGCTTTTTCCCGCGACTTCGCCCGCGTGGAACTTCACGTGTCTTTCCTCGTTCAGATTAGAATCATCTAGTACATTTCTATACAGCATCCCCAACCACACATCCCCAATTACGACTGTTTTTACAACCTTGATAATACAATTTTAACCCAATTTGAAAAGCGTATATATTTTGTACCGATATAACAACCAAAAATCTTTTCATCTGTTGCTCTAAAATAACAAAACTTTTATTACATTCAGACAGAATTTTCATTTCACATTGAATTTAATTTATTTTTATTATTTATTTAATTTAATTTCAGATTGTTAGATATTTAACTGAGTCAGCGTTGATTTTGGGCTTCGAGCCGTCGCAAACTTCCGAAGGTCTGATGGCCTCGGCCGCCAGGGACGCGCTGAAGAAGATCAAGACGTGGGAGCAGATCATCGGCAAGATATCGTGAAACACGTTCGATGTAGAAAGTATCATCTCACAGCATTCGACGTGTTAACCCCTAGTTTTATTGATTACATTTTTGTGTTAATAAGGATGGAGTATACGAAAACAAAATTATGTTTAATGAATTACGGGTATAAATTTTTAATATTTATTAATTATATTATATTTTTATTATTAATGAAAGAGTATTTTTGTTCATAAATTATTGGTATAATTATTTATGTTTTGTTTTATTAATTAAATAATACTTTCAAATGTTTGTAACGTCATAAGTTTTTTTTTTATAATATTTTATTTTAATTTAGGAATTGTTGCTAATAATCGTGTTTTGTGTAAATTAATGTTTATTTATTGTCACTATTGTTAAATGAACGATAACTAATGAATGCAGATTGCTAGTTTGATCAAGATATCCAAATGTTCAGTATTTATTGTAGCTGTTCATTCCTCTCACTAAAAGACAATTGATTCAATTAAAACTGTGTGCGTTATTTACAAGTGTTATTGTAATTTGTAAAGAAGCTATTATAATTTTTCTTATGTTTCGTAAATTTGATGCTAAAATGATAAAATATTAAAGAAAATGTTAACATAATCAATGCGTTTTACTTCTATTACATTTGTATCTTAAAATACAGCTTCTGAATTTAATAATTCATGTCAACATTTCACGAATCAAACGAAAACGGTACTCAGAATCAGATGTTCAAGGCTTTGAATTAAAAATTTCAAAAGTCCGAAGGTAGGGCCTTAATATTGAAAATTATAACCAAAACAGTATTGCACAAAATTTAACGGGTGATTAGTAGAAGTACAAAGAATATTCTAAGGTACCTATTTACAAAACTAGAAAGTACTCTGCGTGCAGATCAAATGGAAATATTGTTTTTTAACAGTGGTATACCGTAGATACCAGCCACAATGACATCTGTTGCACAAATCGGCCGGCTCGCCTACCGCAATACCACGACCAAACAGAAGACTAGCGACAAGTGGAATTTAAGCGTTTTGTCGGATGATTATTCATTCCGGATTCCTACATAAGTCTTTTTTTCCTACGACTTTCTAATAAGGAAAAGATGGAAAGGGGAAATGGATTTGACTCTGGAGGTGGCGCATTGGAAGGGGATTTATTATTTTTCTATGCGTATCCCCCTCCGCCGATTAAAAGTAGGCAATGCATCCTGATGTTTGTTTGCCACCTTATAATATAAGAAAAAAACTAGAACTTCTATATTGTTGCATTAACTTCATATTTCAATGCTTTGTTACACTTCACATTACTGTCCTTATGTGGGGAGGTCATGATATCATCATATATCATCATATCATATCATCATGACTCATGATAGTTTACGTGCTACAATTTTATCTATCATTTTGAGCTCCTTTTCATTACGACACCTATAGCGAAATCCATATCTTCTTAGTTGTGCCACTGAAGAGGGAATATTTGTTTGATATTAGAGATGCCACACATCGGTTACATTCCGCACCCATCCACTGGGGTTATTTTTACCTCAGTGCACGCAGCATCGACTGGCAGTCGCCCGGCTCGGAGCGCTCAAAACATTCATGGATCACGTTTTAGATTCATTATCAAATATATTTTGCAATTAAACGTAAGTATATTCAATTTCTAGTCTTGCTTTAAATATCTGAGATAAAATTATATTTCAGTAGTCTCTTAATAATATTTTTGTATTATCTTTACTTCAATCATTGTACAGAAAAAGAATATTAGCATCTTTTTTTTAATTTTTTAGACTCTCATTGTGCTAGTTAGTACTTATTTATCGCAAAAATTACTTTGGTAGGTGTTGATTTTAAAACTTCTGAAGACAAATTAAAAAGCACATGTTTAATGACATTTGACAATGTTTAAAAACAATTTAGGTAATGGGAGAGCTAAACGAATGCGTGGTGTGCTCATCACCCGCGGAGCAGAAGTGCTCAGGGTGTCAGAGTGTTCACTACTGTTCGCGCGAGCATCAGAAGGAGGACTGGAGACAGCATAAGTACCGCTGCACTCCTGTAAAGGTCAAGGAAGATGCCAAGTTCGGCAGGTATCTGGAAGCCACGAGAGAAATCAAAGCTGGAGATGTTATTCTAAAAGAAGCGCCTCTCATAACCGGACCTGCTCAAGTAAGACACGAAGTTAAAATGTATTACTATGTATTACTTTCTTTCATTCTACGTTCTGACATAGTAGAGTCTGTGATACCCTTCAAAATTATAATATTAAAATTAGTAACAACTACTAAGCGCTTGTACTACATACTGTTTACGTATCTGTCGGAATTTACGGTGAAAATAGGTGGGAAATTCTACAATTGAAGGTTTCTAGGTAACTCCACCGGTATGCCTGGGGTGCTACAACCTACTAGAGTCCGGGAAGACAGTGTCTTGCGCTGACTGCGGCTGGCCCTTCTGCTCGGAACCCTGCACCAGGAATGACGTCCACAAACCGGAGTGCCATTATACCAAAAATAGAGGCGAAAAGGTAAATTTTACTGAGGTATTCGTTACATGTTTGACCATTAAATATTTTGCTAGGATTAATATCATGTCTAATTTCTTTAGGTGACAATTTCAACATTCGGTATTCCACATCCAAATTATCAATGTATCACCGTTCTCCGCTGCTTGTACCAAAGAGACTACAATAAGAAATTATGGGCAAAGCTGCAAAGCTTGGAGTCGCATTGCGCGGACCGCAAGGGCACCGACAAGTGGAACAATGACAAGAAGATGATCGCAGACTTCATCGTCAACTTCTTTAAACTGGGTAACACTTTCACCGAAGACGAGATCATGAAATGCTGCGGGATTATACAGGTATCCAAAGTATTTTTATAACTAATTCCTAATATAAAATATGACTTACGAGGCGATCGAAATACTTCAACAGTTATGACTAAGTACGTCGCTTGTGTATCCTGTGCAGATCAATGGTCACGAGGTGCCGCTGCTAGAACCGGAGTACGTGGCGGTGTTCGAGCGCGTCTCCATGGCCGAGCACAGCTGCTGCGCCAACTGCAATAAGAGCTTCACCTCCGCAGGAGACATTGTAAGACTATCGCTAAGCTATTTAGCTGCTATGTGACAACCAGAAACAATACAGCTAGATTCAAGTTAATAGAATGTATTACGGATAGGTTAGGTGGAAGTTCGAGGAAAGAATTAGAAAGAAAGATTTAGATATGTGAATCAAGCTATTATACTAAAAACACTAAACTATGAAGTTACGATTTTAATAAGATCTGATCATGTTTTCTCAGATACTATGCGCGGGTGTAGACATCCCCGTCAGCGGCCACATCTCTGTATGCTATACGGACCCGCTGTGGGGCACGGAGGCGCGCAGACACCACCTTGCCGACTCCAAGTTCTTCGAGTGCACATGCCCCCGCTGCGCTGACGTCACCGAGTTCGGAACAATGTACAGCGCCGTCAAGTGCAAGAAGAAGTTAGTGAAACGAATAAATACATAGTTATATTTAAAATTTTAATTCTTAATGCTATTTGGTTCATACAAAAGCTAGATTTCTTTATCTTTATGTCGAATGCCCAAAATATGTTTTGGTTTTAGGGATTGCAAGGGTTACCTTCTGCCTGATACTTTCATCCTTCCGATACTGCACAAGACGACGTGTCCAGATCCGGCTACGCGCGGCTTGGACAACAAACTCTGGAAGTGCGGTAGCTGCAAAGACGCTGTCAGCGACGCGATCATACAGCAGTTGCTCCAGGACATCGGTCGGGAGCTCAGCGTCATGCCAAAAGGAGACGCTGATGCCTGCGAGAGGTCAGTCACATTGTTTAAAAAAAAGCAGAATTCAAATTTCAACGTTGACAATGTCCTTTTGCAATCGGAGTAGGTGTATTCCTTTCATGTTTTGATCTAATAATTTCTCCATATTTATTTACTTTTACCATCTTCCATCACAATAGTAATTCTCAATAATCCGAGACTCGACCTTGACAACAAAGTAACAATCTTCATGTTCGTACAATAACGAGTGAGCCGAGTTATCATAACATTTGTTTTCATTACCACGATTAGTGGAACATCGCGCGACAGATATTACAGACTTCCAGTTTAACGTCAACGTTAATGTACTTCCAGTCATTATTAAACAAAAAACAAATATATTAGCTAGCTCCACGACATTAACTCCATTTTTATTAGTTTTTTCCTTAATTCTTTAATGTTTAGGACCGTTTCGATTATCCGACCCCATTATCTAAAATCGGTATCTGTATCAATTCAAGTACATTGCCCTAGTTAATTTATACCTGTAGGTTCGTACACCACTGTGCCAGTTACTTGCACCCGGCTCACTACTACATGACGGACGTCAGCTTGGCGCTGGCGCAGTTGGTGGGGCAGCAACATGCGCTGGGACTGGCCGCCGTCACAGACGATCGCTTAATGCTCAAGACCCAGCTTTGCAGAAAGCTTGCCGACTTACTGGAGACTCTAGCACCCGGTAAGCACGGCGCCTGCTTGAAGAAGTCCGCACAAAGCGGCTAGCTAATCTATTTATTGCATTTTTTTATTTTGCTTACTATGAAATGTCTCATAACAATATACCTAATATAGCTGAGACTCGGTTGCGCGGCACGCTACTGTTCGAACTGCACGCGGCTGTGGCGGAGACTGGCCGCAGAAAGTCCGCCACAGATGGCCCGCTCGTCATGCTCGGATATATCACTGTAAGTGTTCTTACTATTGTTTGTATAAGAATATATGGAATCTTTAGTAATTAACTCCTCTTGTGTGACAGGAGTCGCGCAAGATCCTAGAGCAGTCAGCATGGCTACTGCGGCACGAGCCGAGCGAGCTGCCCGAGGGACAGGTGTGCCGGCAGGCGCGCACCAACTTACTGCAGCTAGAGGACCTCATCGTCAAGTTGTCCGCCGCGCTGCCCTCGCCCATATAAACTCAAATATAAACTACATGTTTAATATAGCATTTATTTAATAATTGAGTTGTTTATTACAACATATAAATAACATCTATCATTTTCAAGACCTTATTTCTGAAAGTAGGCCAGTATTAGAACAGGAGAGAGTTGTCATTACCTATATGAAGGCCTATTTAATACTGGGAATACAATTTGAATGGCTACAATGGTAGAGGAAGACCGAAGAAAGTATGGATGGATTGTGTGAAAGAGGATATGCGTAAGAAAGGTGCGACTTCAAATATGACGGTTGATAGAGATGTGTGGAAAAGTAGGGCATACTGTGCTGACCCGCTGTAGGGACAAGGGCAAGTTGATGATGATGACAAGTCCTATACCTGTCTAACTTTAGCCTAAGTCTAGGTAGGTACTTACATACTTACTACGAACATATGTGTATAGAGGTCGTCTAACTTTAGCGGATATAAACGAAAAGTAAACCGAATTAGAGACGTGAGATTGTTTTACTGAGTACAACTACAATTAGCATATAAAAGAAACATCTTTTCCCGCGTGTTTACGGAGCGCGCGCGATATCTTTATGGTTATTTAGCGAGCGCGTAAACAGGCGCAGGAAATGTTTTGTTCATCTATAAATTATTATTATTTATTTTCATCATATCTTTCGCCGCTTTGTTACAATTGCGTTCAAATCTATGTCAAGATGTGTTTGTATTCGGTTATATAGTGAGGTTTGTCATAAAGTCATCTTTGTGATTAATAAAGTGTTAAATCAGCGTTAAATTAGAAGCATTTTTATACTAGCAAACCTATTACTAAGGACATAATAAAATTGTAAATACATCCTATTCTTAAAATTTCATCATCTCGTCATTTGAAAACGCTATGAAGGAGTAATTAGTTATTTATTCTGTTGCATACGGACCGACAACGTCTTAATTTTTTTTAAGGAGGTGGGATACCTCAACCAGTGATAAAGCAAAAATCTTTAAGTAATAAAAAAGATTGCATATGTGTTGTATCACTAAAAATTAGTGCCGAATTATAATGTAATGAGTTCACTATCACATTAGCAAATAATACGGACCAATGGCAGTGTCAGTGAGGAAATCTGCAAGTATACGGCACGAGCTGGCGAGTCTGCTCAGTGCGAGCGCTGCCAGCGCCCCCTGTGTAGCTCGCGCGTGACTGCACAACCAGCGTACGGCAACAGTGATGGAGATTGGAGTGAGAGTCATCAGGTGGAAAAGTGTGATTTGTTACCCTTATTGACTGCAGTGTACTGTATGTCAGAAAATGGATTGCATATGTAAAAGTTGATATAGTGCCTGATTGTTCAAAACTGTGATATAAAAATCATAGCCAAATATTTCGTGAAGGTTAAATGATATCCGTCTTGTGCTAATATATCGCCCAAACATCATATATGTGCTAAGTAGCCTGACGCGGGCCACTGCGCCCGCAGCGCCCCCTGTGCCCGCTCGCACACACTAACAAACATCACAGCAAACATCTATCCAAGAGCTGGATTTCCCAAAAAGGTAACAGCAAAAACAAACAAATTTCCCGCGATAATCACAAAAGATCTTAATGTTAATAAATCTTACGTCTACTTAGAAAGATTTGAGAAAAGATTGGTATAGCTGGTTCAAAATTAACTCATCTCTACAGGTCAACCGTCCACCAATATTCCATCAGTATACCCATTAGGGTCTAGCAAAGAGTTTAGCATAGCCATAGCGATCTGTTGAACGTTTTGACCAATGCCGCCGCCCAATAAATATTGCTATATAAAGTAACTGGTACACATTGCAAGACAACATGAAGACTTACCTAGACATTTGAGGGTTATAATCAGTTTCGAATTTATTGGTCAATACATTATTACAGTATGACAGTAACAGATTGCCATTATTTAATAACAATGTGCAAAGCAGAGCAGTAAAATTGCGATGATATCTTAATATGGTTGGCAACTATAACTTTTTTCTTTTCATCATCATTATCAGTTCAATATACGTTCCAACTGAGATGCTCGGAGCCTACCCAAGTTATGGCTGACTAAACCTTGCATTTCACCAGGACGTATTTCTGAACTTTGTCATTCATAGTAAAATATATATTTACAAAGTCTCAAGATTATTTTTATCAGTCATTCAGCATAAACATGCAGACTACAAATAATATAAAACAGGCCTTGATTTCCATATAAATTAATAAACGTCTGTTTTTTGCGTACTTATTACCTGAACGACTATATCTTACGCCTAGTGAATTTCAATGTTTCTTACGTTTTATAAATCGTAAACATAATACAAGCTTAAGGAAAATTTTGACATTTCCTATGTGTGTAGCTACGTCATTATTTTGGCGTTCTGAAATCCACGAAAGTTGGAAACCTTATTTTTATAAAAGCACAACTCTATAATGTTTTATTAAAAAGTGGGTATACCATACCACAAAGCACTATTCTTAAATCACACTTTTAATATCAAAGATTTTCCTGTACTTACATCCTACAGAGTATAGGTCAGACACCATTTCTAAATATATTTTACAGGCGGTCTGTTGCAAGCAATGTTCGTTGGCCGTTACCTGTGGCTGCTGTTGTGCTACGCACAGTACTCGCGGAGCAGCCTGCTCGACGAGTACAAGGATATCACCAACAACGTGCTCTCGCCGCCAGAGGACTCTACCGTCGCTCTACCTGTCCAGCTTGCCGTCGATAAGACCTCTGGCTGTATCTGCAGGACCAACAACAATCTAAAGATCATCGTATGTTTCGGAAACTATGAATGTAAACGCTTTCCTAAGGTAAGATTTCTCTATGGTGAATAACTTCTAATTCTACCCTTTAGGTATTGTCTCGAAAGGTTGGCACATAATGGAAACTCCAGAACTTAGCCTCATACACATTTAATATTCGATTGATTTGCTTTAAAATGATTTAACAAATTCTTTATTGGCGAGTGCACAAAAAGTAGTAGTAAGTAGTAGTAAGCGTGAAGGTCCCAAAGCTTTTGACAGATGACATTTGACTTTAACATAAGATGTCAGATGACAGGTGATATAAAATATATACGCCAATCAAAGTTCGTTAAAATTTTATCCTCCTTGACACCCTGTCAACAATAGGGATAGGGGATGAAAGTCTGTATAGAAACGTTTTATATTAACGTTTTAGTATTATTGTATCAGATGATTTACGGAGTTATTGCAGAATGTGAAACTGAGGTTAATACACAATAAGCGCTGTACTGTATATGTAAATATATACGCTACGTTATTCAAAGTTCTTTAAATTTGTATAATCAAAGATGTAAAAAAAACAGTTGGGATTGAGGATGATAGGCTGTATGGAAATGATTTCAGACAATGTTTTAGAAATATAATATTAGATTATTCTAATCCGAACGAGCACGCGAAGTTCCACGCGGACGAAGTCGCGGGCAAAAGCTAGTAAGGTATTAATGAGAGGAAATTTATGTGAAGGAGAATTTAGAAGTATTGTGAGAGTTAACGTTAATAAGTATACGAGGAATTAATCTTTGTTGCTGGGTTACGAAAATTAGATTATGATCTTATTTGCTTATCTCACTGTAACATATACAATAGAGAAATGTACATGTTTAACTAAAAGAAAATATCTAATCACAATCAAAAGCAACACAAAGATTTAACTATCAAAGTACAAATATAATAGAAGGCGTGTATTGCCGCGAGCGCAGGCGCAGGGCCTCCACTACGCAAGCAGATAACAGATACTTCTCGATCAAATATATTATTAGTGTTACACATTCGAATCCGTGACGTTTTCTCGTTGTTTTTATGAAAAAAAGCTGCTGGCAACAGTTTACTTTAAGTTTAAGATCCATTACTAGCCATTGTGATCCGCAGTTTACTTTTCCCACATTACCATTCCTAATTACGCAACAAAATAATAATCATATCTAGGATAGATAAAAATATCATGTATATTCCGACAGCCTGTTATCTATTGTTTAATGTACTGTATTCTTTTTACTTCAGGTGAACATCCGGAGCGATCTTCTCCGCGTGATAACAACAGTGATCACTGAGATACGAGTAGGCGAGCTGGACGCCTTCCAGCACCTGGTTGTTCTTCAGATAGAGGCCAACCACAGGCTCAAGTATCTAGAGCCGGGACTCTTCCGCAATTTAACGAACCTCAAACAGTTGTCAATATCCTACAACACGATACTCAATACATTACATAAAGGCACGTTTGAAGGTCTCAAGAACCTTCGAAATTTGACTTTAGTCAACAACGGCTTCACAAATATTTTAGATTTAACGCCCGCATTCAAACCGACCATTTTACCAGCACTAAGAAGTTTAGATTTGTCGCAAAATTCCTTGGAAAGAATACCAGAAACCGCTTTCCACATTATGAGAGGGACGTCGTTAAAAAGACTCGAAATTAATCTATGTAGGTTGGAATTCATACATCCTAATAGTTTTGAGCCACTATTAATGTTAAAAGAATTAATAATAGGTGAAAACGATTTAAATTCAACTTTGATAGGAAACTTTTTAGCAAAAATGATAGAGAAAGATATAAATTTAATCCATCTTGACTTATCTGGGATGGGTTTTCGAAAACAGCCGCCGAGAGCTTTGCTCAATATCATCGCAAACTCAACCGTAGAGAGACTAATACTTGCTGAAAACCAGTTCGAAATAATCACGGATGATACTTTTCCTGCAATGGTCAACTTGGAAGTGCTGGACCTGAGGAAAGTCTTAGCAATATCGATAGGCCCTAACGCCTTTGATCCTTTGAAATTTCCAAATCTACGTGTCCTACTATTGGGCGGTAACAATTTGCCTGGAATACACCAAAAACATATTTCAAATCAGCAACTGTTACTTCTAGACCTGTCATCAAATAAAGGTAGCTCCATCAGTCCAATGTATTATGAGATTGACAGAGACGCTTTTACATATTGCAAAAAGCTACAAGTACTGAACCTAGCATACAATAGAATTAAATCTGTTTTCGATTATACTTTCCGGGGTTTGGACGATCTGAAGATTTTAAGTATGGAAAATGGAACATTGTACCACATCGGTAATAGGACATTTGAACCAATGAGACATTTAGAAATGCTCAACCTGGCCAACAACCCCCTCACGGCAAATGAAAACTTGACTAGCGTTCAATTTGAAGGTTTGAACGAGTTAAAAATATTGATACTCAAAAATTGTGGCATTAAACGTCTGTACGACGAGGATAATATATTTGAAATGATGCCGAATTTGACGCATTTGATATTAAGGAACAATCAGTTGTATTACATAACAGCCGAAACACTAAAACCATTAAAGAACCTGCAGGTGCTGGATTTAAGTGAGAATCTTTTGATATCGTGGTGGAAATCACTATTTCTGGCGGCTGGGGTTAGACCGATCAATCTATACCTAACCAATAATAAGATATCTCACTTCACTATTAGCATGATTCAGGATTTAAACTATCTGCTAGAGAATCCGCGCCGGAACCGCACAACGGAGATTGAACTGATGGACAACGTATTCGTGTGTGACTGCAGTTCGATGTACAAGACGTACATGTGGCTGCAGGTGAACGGTACTGCGCTGCTGCGAGCATACTTCGCAAGCTCTCACTTCCAATGCAGCAGCCCCGATGTGTGGGAGGACCGCCGCGTCGCCGAATACCTCTCCTCTATTAAGACACTGCGCTGTCTCATGTACGAGAAGATCTCCAGCGTCATGTTTCTCATATGGACCGCGCCCTCGATCGTAACTATACTCCTGTTTGGGTTACTTCTAGTGGCAATCTATAAGTATAGGATTTATATACGGTACTGGATGTTTCTGGCTAAAATCGCTGTAGGCAGAAAATTCTTAAGAAGATCTTTGAAGGCGGAGACATTGCCCAGTAACGAGTACAGATTTGATGCGTTCGTATCTTATTGCAACGACGACAGAGAGTTCGTCGCAGAGATGATCAACCAGCTGGAGACGACGCCTCCCTACCTAAGGCTATGTATATATGAGAGGGACTTCGAGATAGGTTCGTTTATTTCCGAGTCAATATTAAATAGTATAAATCAAAGTAAGTACATAGTTTTAATTATAAGCAATAGTTTCGCAAAATCCCAGTGGTGTCGCTGGGAGACGCAGCTTGCGGAGTACCACAGACTGTTTCTAGAGGACGGCACGCCCTACGACCCGCTGGTACTCATCAGGGTGGGCGAGGTGGACAACAAGTATATGACAACGACGCTCAAGTACCTGCTCAAGACGAAGATTTACCACTCGTGGGACGACAGCCAGCCCGAGAGGTTTTGGAGGAAATTAAGAGATACATTATCAAGGAATATTTAGGCCATTTTAAATTATTTTATTAAAGTTATTTTTATGACGAATATTTGTTTTGTTATTGATATTTTAACCATAAGACACGGATTCTATTTATTGTGTTTAGATCTCAGATACAAACACTTTGTTATTAGACGCCTTTAATAAAATAATAGTAAACTTACACATTCAAAAATATTGTTGGATGCGGCAGGGGCAGTACGAACGT
>JAAOEG020000007.1:458833-470683 GCA_011763625.2 Papilio bianor
ATGACTATTAGTTTTGCTTGAATATACGCTACAGTGGACAATATAATGTACAATGACTTTCTTTAGCTTAAGATAAATGGTCTGTTAGCAAAGCAGTGATTAGTGAGTGGTACTCTCTAAACTGGTCATTTAATGTCGACTAAACCAGCCACCAATATTCAGTGCGCGCTCTGCTCTCAATACAACGAGCGCAGAAGTCAATATATCAGTCAGTGCGGAAATAATAACACAAGTAACATTGTATGCCTAAATAAATGGAAACTACCTTCGAATTAAAAATAAACAACAAGGAATAAAAAAAGATGAATAGCATGTAATGGAAATATAGAACCTGAGAGTTATTTATTATCGGTAAAGTAAGTAAGTAACTAACGATTGGGCCCTTAGGCAACAAAGTATCAAAAGTTAACGGCATCATAACCTACAGATATAGTACTGGCATCAACACAGATAGATTCTGAGAATTATCGACGGAAGTGCGTTAAATGACACCGCGCCGTGAAACTGTTACGAGGTGCCGTGATCTGGTATTGCCATATAAAACGCACCGGACGAAATCATGGGAGCCGACTGTCCGGCAGCGGCTAGACTAGTCGTTGACAAGTGTACCGGTTACTTTTCCTTTAGGGTTCTCGATCGCTAATAAAAATCAAGTGCATCTGATGCAGTCCTTGACGGGGGGCGATGCGAAAGCGCCTCAGCCTGCCAGTCGGTGGCCAACCGCGGTGGCGAATGGTCGTGTTCACCATGTGCTTGCCGAGCGCGTTCACAGTGAAAGTTCGATAGAGAAATGCGGCTTGCGATCGCCTTTCTGTTTGTGGTGAGTGCTAATTACGTTAAAAGTGCTAAAAGGGGGTTTTTCATTAAGATTCCCCTTTGGGATACAAAATGCAAATTTTCCTGTGAACGGGAAAGCTTAGGGTCCAAGTGATTTCGAGGTGGTATAAATTTGAATAAATTATAAATATCTCTTGCCAAAATATCGCGGTAACAATGACTCAGTGTTCGCCCAAGAAAGTGTAACGTTTTGAATTTGTAATAAAAATAAATATAATTTTCTTCGAAGAAATATAGAAGCTTAGACTTTAATCCGATTTAAAAATATATAAAAATAGAGCAAAAGAACGCACACGAAACTTTGTCAAAACTGAGCTTACTTCCATACTCAATAATGTTTGATGATTACTTATCCTTCCCAGGTCCTTGGGTGTACATTTCATAATACACTCATCTACATTAGGGACCACCTTAAAAACCGTTCAAGACTGTAAGTGGAACAGTGATATTTTAAATTAATGTGCAAGTATGCAAACAATGCTCTGTTATGTTTTCAACGTAGATAAGTTATTCTTAATGTCTTGTGGGAATTGAGAGTTCATTGAACCTATCAGGACTACATTGGAATGCATTTTGTCCTTATTTGAGGGCAAACACAAAAAATCTGATAACTACAGAGAAGAGTAAAAATTATACTTTTTTTTCAAATCACATCAAAAATAAAAATTACAAAAATCTTGTTATGTTAACCTTTAATTTAATAGACTTAAGATTTAGGAAGAATGTCTATGAAAAATATTATAGTAAATCTTTGGAATCTGTTTATTGATGTTCAACTGTTCTACTAAATAACGTATCTGAGATAGGCATTTAACGAATGCATAGATGTGATTCTAGTCACGTTACTTTATTCCCGTGTATTATAACGTCGTTTAAATGCAGCCTTGCGGTAATTTCTCCGCAACCTTCCCGATTACTCCGCCGCACCGCTGTAGCACACCGTCGCCGCGCAGCGCCGCGCTCTCATCTCGTTGATAAATGTGATCTGTAAACAGAGGCATATATAATGAAATAGGCACTCTGAGGGTAGGAGAAAAGGAGGTAAAACGTTGCCACAACTCCTTAAGTCCGATACCTTAAATAATGTTCTCAGCGTATTTTGCGAAATTGTGATCATAAAGTTCCGGATGACAGGAGATTTCATGTGGATGAGATGCGTATGTAAAGATGGATTTGTGGTGTGACAAGAAAGGATAGGGTTAACGTTGTGTATATTCGGGAAAGTTTGAAAGTAGCACCAATTATACAGAAACTGAGAAGCAAAAGGTTAGCGTGGTATGAACATATTGTGCGGAGAAATGACGTTCACATAAATAAGAAGGTAATGACATTTAATGTGGATGGCTACAAAGGTAGAGGAAGACCAAAGAATTTGGATGGATTGTGTGATAGAGGATATGCGTAAGAAAGGTGAGAATTCAGGTATGACGGCTGATAGTGATGTGTGGAAAAGTAATACATACAGTGCCGACCATTCGTAGAGACAAGGGCAGGTTCATGATGATTATGACTCTATATCCCACTTTCTTTACTATTCTACAAATTCAATAAAGTGGTAGTGGTCTCTAGAATTTTAAGCGTATTTGACAGACCTGCCACTGGCTTTTTTTGCTCCTTACTGTTTAATTAATATTGGCCTGGTCAAAATGAATTAATCAGATAGAGTTGGAGTTTAAGTTCGTACCCAATAGAATACCCAGGATTTATTTAATCAGGAGTAATCAGAAATATAATTATAAACATTATTTAAATTACAAAAACACATTAACAATACCAAATAGAGCTAGAGTACCAACAAGGTAGCAACGGGCGCGAGTAAGAGAACGTGGGAATGGGGCCGGCTGATTGCGCACCCAATTTTTGAAGACCAGTGTATCCTGACCTTTGTGTAGCGAATTCGACGTAATTGAATACTATTAGTTTTTGTTTTATAAGAAATAATTGGCGTACAAATGATGCTACATAGAGTAGTAGATTGCTATACGTATGTATGACACATCGTACTGATACTGCCTAAATAACTACCAACTACCAACGCAAAGCCAAAACTACTTGCCCGGTGAACTTGAAATTTTGCATAGAGGTTTTTGATTTTTTTTGTAACTGAATTGTCACTGTTTGCCTCGAAGAGGCAGTAACAACTTCACCGGGATTGATATAGACAAGCGTAGAAGGCGCTTAGCCTAAACCTCGTTTGAGAGTAACTAAACTCGAGGACTCCCTTAGAAGCATCGGCTCGGGACGTTACTTACCTACTGTTACCTGATTGAGAAGCCGCCGAGCTCTTAGATCGATTCGATGGACACTCCATGGAGTGACTGGGCCCAAGGTACCCCGAGACCCGTGGCTTGATCGGATGCTGTTATCGTATTACAACCATGTACCATTCGAATTGAATATGTACATATATCCGATGTTCTTACGATGAAAGAAAACATCGTGATGCAACATGCACATATCGACGAAATTCAAAGTTATGTCTGAAGTCAACCAACCCGAATTGGGTCAGCGTGAGTGAATAAATCGTAGTCACCCCGAACCTGGTGTAGATTCCGAGACTCTAAGTGGCGACGTGTAGGGATGATGATGATGACGGTTTCTACTGATGTAGTGAATAGGTCCATGAGTGCTTTGAAAGAACAATCAAAGTTTACAGACTCAATATTGATCCTTAATTTGAATAACCATGCGTGCTGCGGCCATTTTACACATTGTTAACTTAGTGAATATAAACACGGGACTTATTTACATACAACCAGACAAATCAGAACTAGTGGGAGATTGATGGTCTATCGTTTGTAATAATTTCCCGGTAATCGAACGATTTTGTTGCCAGAAACAAGCAGTTGGTGGCAACAATATCGATCACATATATTATACATACATACTAACATATTCTATGTATGTATAGATACAAAATTAATACGTTGCTATGAAAAACTATATAGTGTAAATGTTAGAAAAACAAAAAAAGTTAGGAAAATAGATCTAAACATCAGTTTCTTTTTAATTTACTAAAAACTGTTATAAAATCTTTAATACGTTGTAATTACTGGCTAGTAACGATAATTAAAATCATTTTATGATGGACACATGGAGAGAGCGAGTTTTCTTCAAGTACATCCGTTCGACTTTTCTGGCTTGTGCGTATTCTAATATTTAAGTTAATTCAAATTTCTAATGTTTAAGTTGCAGGCAGATGGAAGGTTCTACGTATATAGACCAAAGCACGAAATTCTACTTTAGTACTGTTTTAAAATCTACCTCTTACTGGACGTGTCCAGATGTAACTGCTTGTTTTTTTCTAAAGTAAAAGAACCCATGCGGCCTATTTGCCTAAGTGGTTAAAACTTTGAGGAACCTCTGCCGATAAAGTTGTTAATCTGCACATTGGCTATTATTCGTAAGAGTCGTCGAAATACTTTTAAATTTAAAGCGAAACTATGCTACCTCTATTAAAATTACAATTTTCTACAAACATTCCTATATATTCATATTAATTGCAACATTTTGCAAATTAAATATGATCTTTAGAAAATTTGGACAAGAGTTGCAAAAAAAATATCTATATTTATTTACCTAGGGTTACATAGATATGTAATCAATTTAAACAACCGTATAAAAAGCTATAGGTTAAAATTTCGAAATTCGGCAAAATACTCCTCGGTAGTTACCACTAACATCAAGATGACATAACGTGTCATAAAGATGGTGTTAAGTGATGTGACTTACAATTTACATCACAGCGGGCGACAGGCGACAGGCGACCGGCCGGCGAAAGTGGCCACCGCGTCCATCGCCTCGTTACCTCGCTAGTTATAACCCAGTTACCTCAACCGACCATTTGGTGGATAAATTTATTTGTTTGTTAATTTTCTTCATGCTTCTTTCTATCAGAATCGCATTTATTATTTTATATGCGTTTCTCTATAACAGTAAATTGTGTAGAAATTATTTACGTACTCACGAAGGTATTGGGTACACTGAATTTATGAGAATCACTAATGCATTGATAATAAATATAGTTATATTAGAAGAATTTTTTGTTACTTTAAAATTATATCGTTAAAGTATGCCCTTTCGAATTGCGTAGACAATTAGAAAAATAGCTACATTATTTCCGAGACATTGACAGAACTTAAGCGCTAAACATCTCTCACGTAAAAATATCCTAGTAGTATTCATGACGTCTGATATTGCTCTTCACTTGCTCTCATTCTTAATTAGTAAATATTAGTACAAGGTCTACCTCAAAGGGACAATGTCGTCGATTTTCCGTTGCGTCGTTATCAGATAAATAGATCGCCGTTCTCGCTGTGACGTAACAGCCTGCTCCCAAATACCGGCGGTCACTTTCACTGCCGTGTGTGTCCCGCACCTGCCAGTGTAGCACGCACCTTACCACTCTTTTGTTCCTTATATAATCACTTCGCGCCTCTTACAAACTGGTTTCGAATGTTTCCTGATGCCTATGTTTACGAATCTCCGTTGATATGATTATTACGGACGTATAACTTATAGTAATCCAACCTGGTTTTCTGTTGCCTTAAGTTCATTTCTATGGAGACTAGTATAATTCCGAAAATGTTGGCCGTTTTCTACATACACCCATTACTTGAATTAGAGAAATCTAATCCCAAATACAGTTAGTATTTAGCAAGCGAACTGTTAACTTAAATATCGAATGAGATGCGTTGAATTCGGTACATTTGTTGTTAACGGTACTGCCGGGTAGCGCGCAAGTCTATTTTGCGTCCTCGCCTTCGCACATCGCCTCTACTCTCTGTCTTCGTTGTTTGCTGTATTATAGTTTAAATAAGTTTGGTTACTAAATTTTAGAAGTAAAAATCGACAAGAACCGTATTACAAGCTTCTTAAATCAAAATTAATACTTTTATGTTTGTTGTAAAGAATCATTGCCCGAAGCAAGTTGGCTATCGATGGCTTCTAAATCTAGTTTGGTGATCGGAACGAAAGTAAACGTCGATTGTCACACGCTAATTGTGCTCTGCTTGGCAGCCAGACGGTTTCACTTTTGCCTAGACTTTCTACGCTCTCTCTGCGACAAGGATGCCTGCGTAAGGAGCGAATTAACACCGCCTCGTAGTCGTAGCCAACTGAGACGGTGCGTAGTACTAACAGTAGGCTCGAAACACTAAGATAATGATTTAGTAAACAGCTAAGTTGATAAAATACCAGACTTATTTATCGAACTTTTTTTCTAACTCTCGACATTCTACCGGTGTTTTTATCAAAGTATAACATAGAGCGATTTCTTAAAGAATTCTTAATATAACGGTTAATTATAGAACGAAAGTAAACTAAAACCGATCTTTTTTGTCCGCAAGTAGGCGACGTGGCGGTGGTGCGGAGCGTACGACTACGCATCGGCGTGCGCGCGACCGCACCGCGTCAGCCGCGCGCGTGCTCCGCCCCGCGCACCACCCGCCCCGCCCTGCGACCTCGCACGCCACGCCTACTGCGCCACGCCGGGCAGCGGCTACCCCTGGCATGCCATACGCCGCTTTGTGCGAGAGAACCAGGTACGTTTAAAGACATCTAATAAATGAATAAATAATGCCAAAGTGTAAATTTGTCACTGTTATTGTTCCAGGGTCTGATGAGAAGAATGTACGGCGAAGAACGTCACATATCGGTACTGAAGGCGGAGCTAGAAAACTTTATAGAGGACGACGATGAAGGCGGTAAAAGAAAATCTACCGATTTCGAGGAGGATATCTTAAAAGCTAAATTAATGTACACAAAGAAAAGTCACGGACGTGCCATGAGAGATAAACCTCACTTTAGACCGATACAGACCGATAAACATAAAAAATTTGACAATGATACCTTAAAAGTTAAACCACTGGAAAACTACACTAATTACTCTAGAACAAACAACACGGATAACAACAACGCTACTGAGATCACTAGCAATGAAACGATGATAGATGAAAAGGAAGTATCGTATAAAACTAAGTTGCAAAGTATAGCCAATATAGAAATAAATAATATAGAACCAGACATGATAACGTTAGAAGCGGTCATCAAACAGACCATAGAAACTAACAGCTTATATCCGACATTTCTAGGTAGTTCGAAAAGTGAACCTGTGAGAGACGATAGTGACTACAAAAATAACACTGACAGGAATGCCACTACAACAGAATACTCAATAAATGCAACAGAAACAACTTACGTCCAGTATGACGATACAACGACGGAGGCAGTCAAGGACGAATGGAAGCCGATGGCTGACGCATCCACTCTGCCGCCCACGCTGCTCTTCTCTGAGCACGAAAAGGTCAAGAACGACAAGATCGATACCAAAGTAACTGATAAAAAAGAGGAAACATATCCAAAGCCGACGCAACCGGAATCCATGAGACCGTCTGTGATTAAATTAAGAGGAGCGTAAGTAATATTTTTTCTTAAGTTGCAACACTTATCACCATAATCGCCTAAGTTAGACTCAAGAGCATCAGCAGTTCAAGTATTTAGCACTTTACTTGAATTGTGCAAGTTCCGGGTTCGTGCCCGGCCATGTATCAATGTATTTTTCGAATTTCATTAGTACCGTACCTTACGGTGAAGGATAACATCGTAATGCAACCTGCACCTATCTGCGAAGCAATTTAAGGATGTGTGTCAAGTCAAACCCGCATCAGGTCAGCAATGTTGACTAAAGCATAGTCTCCCTTAACTGAGGGTAGGCTCCGAACCCTTCAGTGGAGACAAATAGTCAGCTGATGCTGGTGATATTCACCGCTTCAATATCAGGATATTTAAGTATTACGTTTTTTTTTAATTTCGCAGCAATGCTTGTGAATCCAAAGAGGAAATGGCAGCCCCATTCTGGGCAAATAGCACGCGCGGTGAGGTGCTGGCGCTACTCAACATGTACCCTTTCGAGCAGTACATACACCTCGAGACCTGCGTGCACGAGCGCAAGCAGATGTACTGCAGGGAGGGCTGCCGGTATGTTTGTATTAACTACGTCATGCCTGCATTAAAGCACAACAATATTGCCATGTACCGATTCATCTTGAGAATAATGATAACCAGTGTTCTCATGTGCTACGTCGAAACCATTAGGTGATAATATCGGATAGCTTTATTCTATAATACTATTACAATTAAAAATAAGTGCAGCTCTACTTGATGTTCCTATAATCCTCAGCAGGAGATTCTTTTAACTGCTAACAAATATTGTTTTTGTCCAGTTGCGAGCAGCAATACCGCCTGCACCGGCTACTAGCGTACGACCCGCGTAACGAGTGCCGCGGTATCTTCGCGGACTGGTTTAAGTTCCCGGCGTGCTGCGTTTGTCGGTGCTACGACGTGCCACTGGAGTTTCGAGCGCGTTCGCCACGTCTGCTCCGCCCGCAATATGACGAGCAAGTGCGGCAGGTCATCTATGAAGATGCCGCGAGAGATTGGTACTCTATGGCGTACGATGATGACGATGACTTCTACTGATAAATGTAATTTGGATATTTATATATGTAAAAGAAAGTCATGTTAGTTACACTATTTATAACTCAAGAACGGCTGTACTTATTTTGCTGAAATTCGGCGAGGAGATAGAACCACGAGACGGACGTAGGACTATTTTATCCATTTTATAAACTATTTGCAGCGTTTCCGTAGAAAATAAATACCATAAAACGTGGTGTTTGTTAAACACGCATCTGACATGGATTAACAAAATACAACTGACTGCAAAACATAATTTTGTCTGTGGTTAAGTATGATATAAGTACTAGTATAATTTGATAATAATAAATTTTGTCAGAAATCAATAATCAGTTATAATACACTAAGATTTTTTTTAAATTCCGCGCGGACAAAGTCATGGGAAAAGCTATTTTAATAATAAAAATCTTAACGAGATAATCGGTCAATATTTAGGAAGGCCTTTCAACGTACTACGTTTCTACATTGCCTATGTTATCATAGTATGATTTATTTTGTATAAATCCTTGAAATCGTGTAATAACACAGAAAAAAAACTATGATTTTCTGTGCAACAGTTTAATTAATTTCATTGCTCTGTTTGCAGGTGACCTCTACCCAACTGCTGTCAAGAACTTTTGAATCCCACCTGAACATCCTTACTCGTGAGAATATTAAATGAATTGCCATTTCATGGCAATTCATATATTGATTTCACAGTTTTTAACATTTTTACCGTCCTTAAATTAATGACAATTTAAAAAAAAACTAGTGATGTAAGATGAAAGTTTAAATCTAATGTTATTTAATTATACTATTATTTATTTCTCTAATCATTAAATTTGTAAATTTAATATAGATTATTGTTTATAACTAAAATTTACTTTTAAGGCTAGTGAAATTGTAAAATATATTGTATTTAAGATAGTGAATGTCTTAATTATATTGCGTGTTTGAGAGTTTTATTAAAGTTTGCTCGTTACATCAATGACTTTTAATGCCATTAAAACTTTTTGCATTATGAAGATTTTTTAAAACGATATAGAAACAGCCTATAAAAGTTAAGTAAAGGTTCCGCTGTCAAGCTACCTTTGGCAACATAATATATTGTAAAAGACCTCACATAATAAATGGAAATATTTTAAAATCTTTATCTATCACTTCACAAAGCGATTTCTGTACTCCCAACGGAACAAAATAAAAGTTAAAACATGAAAAAAAGACATAAATTATTTATCCTACGGGAACAATAAATATCCTATCCTCTACATCTATGCCAAATTTCATGACGATCCGTTCAGCAGTTTAGGCAACAAACTCTAACAATCATCCATCCATCCAGCCATCTAAACTTTCGCATTTATAATATTTATAAGGTACAAGTCAATAAAGAATCAATCTTAAAGATTGATTAGATGCGTGTGTCAACTCAGAACTGACTAAAACGTTCAGGTTACCTAGACTTGAAAGACTTGCTCAAAGGCCATTGTATCAGACGACTCAAAGGCTGTGAGCTCTTTGAATATATAGCGCGCTTCATATCTCATACTACAGCTCGGTGACTCACAATTTACGGCTCCCAGCTTCAGAGCAAATCGTAACTATATGCAGGTACAAATTTAGGTGAGCTGCAAGTCGATTCACACATCTGCTTCATACACGCGAACCATGTCTTGTAAATGCTATAATAAAGTGAGGCAAAGATATAACAACCCTATCATAAGGGCGCCATAATTTTCATTTATACTGCAACACTTTTCATCTAAGTCAATACAGCTGACGTCATTTAAAATATAGCGCAGTATTTTTTCTCCGCTGCTAATTAATACATCAAATTAAGACTACAACAATGCCATAGCAACGAATTAAGGTTTGTAATAAAATTGTGTTGGTCATTACAATAAATTAGATACATAGGTTTTTCGGAACATGACATTTAGTTAGTTAGGCTAAGTATATGTTAATAGGTACTGAGTTCCTCGTTATAGTTTGACATCAAAGTCGCAATTAGCGTTCTATTTTCTCTAAATCTTTGTTTTAAATTAAATTATTACACATCTTAAAAAATAATATATGTATGTCTCATTTAAATCGAGAGTTTCTTTTTTTATTTTATTTTTTACGATTGATAAGCCAGGGTTTGACCACGATCCCACCTGGTGTTAGTGGAGATTTGGTCGAAAGATGGTACGCGCTAGCCTAGTAAGTGCCTATTCACTCTTCTTTTGAAGGTCCCAAGATCGTATTTGAACGGAAAAACAGAGGCTGGCAACTTGTTCCAGTCCTTTGCGGTACGCACAAGGAACGATGCTAGGAATCGCTTCGTTCGAACCAAGTTTACCGAGTTTTACCTTTATTAACAATTCTAAAGTAGGTTAAAATTTTCGTAAGACATTATTATAACAAAATAAAAACGGCTAACTCGCGTATATTTAATTCGGTGTCGGCACCGACTAGTTTCGAGCCCATCGGGGGCTCTCCTTTAGGGTAAGTGGGACTGGTATTATTTTGCGGTCGCGGCCCGTCTCTCAATGAGACGCGAATGGGCTCGAAACTGGTCGGTGCCTGCACCGGATTGAACATAAGTGAATTAGCCGTTTTTATTTTGTTATAATGCCAAAGCCATTTACCCTTTTATACGCACGGAGCAATAGCAATGCAATACGGGAACATAGAAGACAGTCGTGAAGTCGAACTAATTCCGCGCTTGGTCAAGTGGCTATGGTTATAAAAAAACTCTATGGTCACAGCAAGCATTGACTTTATATGTCAATGTCAGTTGTGTCAACAAAGCAAAGCCGAAAATCGACGAATATCGAATACTTTTAGATTTAGTTTAGTTATATTAATATAGTTTGTTGTATACTTATCTGTAAATAATAACTATAAGTTACTCATACATTATAAAAAATACTATTACTCATTTAAAAACATCACTAAATTGTTATTTAAATAGTTCACGGCGTCAATTCAAAATGTCCGGGAGAGCGAAAAAGGCTAGCGCGCCGAGAAAGAAAGCTAATGGCTATAAGATGCCTGCACCGATTCCTTTAGGTGAAGTAATTCATGACACAATAGCTAAAAAGAAATGGCGCATAGGGCCTTCAATAGGAGTTGGCGGATTTGGTGAAATTTATTCAGCTTGTGAGCATGAGGGATCGCCTAAGAAAGGTTCCAATTATCCTTATGTCGTCAAAATAGTGAGTATTTCGATATATATTTAATAATTAACAAGTCGGAGACGATTTACCCAATATATTTAGAAAGAAAGTTATATTATTCTATTCTGAATCCAAATATATATCTAAATGATGCCACAAATTATATTGTTAATAGGTCTTAACGTATTTTCCTGTTGGAAACAGATAAGGTTACTTTGTTGCTGTATGGCTTTACTTAGTCTTTGTTATTTGTTTGCTGCAGTTTTGACCACATCAGACATTAAATAAAGTTTTAATAAAGTGAACTTAAGTAGACTACTTCATTAATTTAATCTTCGATCTTTTCTTTTCAATTTAGTTAACTTAAGTATGTTGTAATTTTATTTAACTCACTGAG
>JAAOEG020000007.1:627515-638577 GCA_011763625.2 Papilio bianor
AGATACCTTCAAACGAACATGCATTGGTCCATGTAAAGGTTCGCATTTATGATATTGGTAAAAAAGATTAAACAGTAATAAAACGAGGTTTGATTGTTCTCATCGGGATTAAAAGTAAAGCTTTTAATTAGAATTTAATTTGATGAAGTTGTCCAAATTAACTTTTACCTGGGGTTTCTCTACCAACCTACTAAACCTACTAAAATCGTATTAACTCAGTTTGTATACAAACGCACATGTCTTAGGCTTCATTACCCATAAGGGTAGTCCTCGATGGGGATGTATGAGTTGCAATAACTAAATTACAAATCATCAATATAGACAATTTCTAACACATATAGAGTAAGTAAAACTTACTTAATTTCAAATTAATTTGACGATATTTTTAAAACAATTATTTTCCTATCATTTGTGCAAAAAATAATATTACAACTTACAAAATATTTGAAAGGCTATACCTAAAAATGTAATCGTCACTTTCAACAACAAAGTCCATAACAGAAATAAATTATACATTCAGAACTCCAGTTTTGATTGATTGCCCAAAACTGTCACACTGTGCTAACTTTAAAATGAATCACAATTTGCAAATTGAGGTATTTATAACTGTCACAGTCGAGCAAAGATTAAATATTTAATAATTTATCTGAAAGAAGAAATTAATAACTTTTATACAGCTACTAGCTGTCGCCCGCGACTGCGTCTGCACGTTATTTTTCTAAAATAACCATAGCCTAAGTTACTTCTTATTACATCGGCTACCTGCCAAAAAAGTCCCGTCAAAATCGGTTCAGCCATTTCAGAGATTAGCCGGAACAAACAGACAGACAGACAGATAGACAGACAGACAAAAATTGTAATAAATGTTACTTTGGTGTGTATTTACCGTATATACATATATTCATACACATGTAGTAAAAAACGGTTATTTCAATATTACAAACAGACACTCCATCCAATCCATTTTTATTATATGTATAGATGTTATATTCACTTTTAAAACCTAGATTTAATAGAAAACATTAAATAGAGGCTTTTGTGTTTTTTCAGACAATGTTGTATATATGTGTCAAATTTTATCGAGATCCGTTCAGTCGATCTGGAGATAAATTCAAACAAACATCCATCCAATTATTCGTATTTGTAATGTTAGTAAGATTGTGCAGGTCATCGTGTCATTGCACAATGTGATTGGAGAAAAGATTTTAGATCGGATTGTAGAATTACTTAATCCTGTTATGGTTCAAATTATTCGTTTCCTTTCGCGTTTATTTTGAGTGTTTTGAAACAGAAATTTTGGACTGTGCTTTTATAAATTATTTCAGATTTAAATCATTTTTTTACTTCATCAAACTGAGCTTGTTCCTAAGGAAAGTCGGCGCTGTATTTAATACTTTTCCACACATCTCTATCAGCCGTCATATTTAAATTCACTCCCTTACGCACTCGTATTTTCCACATAACCCATTTCTATAATACTTTCTTCTGTGTTCGGACCTTTGTAGCCATCCACATTCAATCTTATTACTATCTTAACTAAATTAAACATATATTAGCAGTCTATGGAAATGGTTTAGTCAAAAGCTCGTCTAGATCTCAGTCATACAATAGTACACGACGTTCATACATCACTCATTGGTAATTTCCGATATTTTGTAATATCCATTCTTAATTTCTAGCAGCATATATTACAGATATTACAAAAGTGAATAGCATAAGTTGGTAAATAGAAGTCGCTGTCAAGCTATACATTAACTGGATTAGTAAACTTACAATCATTATAGAATAATAGAGATCATTGAAGGTTCAAACGATGAATGGATAACTTTCTCCTCTAGATAATTGGAGTGTAAAATATTATATATCCAAAGGCATAAACATAGGTAAGTAGTAAATTTTTCATGCACTAGTTACAAACACAACATTTTGTAGCAATTTAGTTTTCAATTTTCGTGAATTTTATGCTAGTGTACTAGAAAAATTCTTTGTCTTTTAATACTTTTCTGTGATTAATTTTAATAATTAGATAAAAATAATATTAGAATTGAATAAGCATTTGTTATACGTTTTTTAATGGTTCAGATTATTTTAAGTAGAAAAATATCGTATTACGTTTAAAAGAATCTGTTTAAATTATTTCAACACAATGCCGTAGCGAAGTGAAGAGAAAACTCCGAGCTTTCCGTGCCCTGAATATTTAGGCGCGGCATCGAATAAAAACAACTAACAATAATAGTTACAACCTTTTGACATAATTAACATAATACGTTATGCGTGCACGCGAATAAGTAATCGAAGTAACAAACCTTTGTAGAAATAAAGGGGTCGTAGTTTTCGAGACTCACACACGCGACTGCCGCACTTATTAAAAATTCAGAAAAAAAACCCGATTCACATCACTAGTTTACTCGATAGTATTGCACTGTCCAACGTATCGATGTCGATGTATCGAACACTTTTAAATTTCGAATTACATGTTTGTATGTGAGCGACCGCTTGGCCGCGCCAAGCGAGCGCCTGCCCGTCTGTCTATCGCCTCACTGACGTACGGCAGGCGGCAGCGGCAACGCATGCGCTATTTAAAAATTGTACACTAGTGTTGCCACTTGAAAACCGAAGCCGGATAATGCCTGAACTCGCTACTCGAGGTTTGATAGTTTTTACTTCAATTCTGCGCTACTTAATTATATAAAAAGTTTCGTAGAATAAAAATCTGAAGCAAGAATGTTAAAATTATTCACTGAATCAGTAGAAAAGACTAAATAATTACTTAACAATCATTTTCGTACAGAAAATTATGTTTCATACTTTTGCTACCTCTTTTGATAACCTATCGCTTGACATCTTACTTCTCTCATCGGTCAAATTAACAATTTAAAGAAAGAAAAAACAGTACATCAATTAATTTAATGGAAAGTCCTGAATTACTCAACTAGATATCAACCCTAACTTTGCCGATACGAACGCGTTTCATTTTGTAATTATATAAAAGTTGCTCTTCTATCTTGCACTTTAAAACAAAACAATAGGCTTGTTATACTTAGTATTTGTAAAAATATATCATTTGACACTTGTAACAGTTTTCTAGCTTTCTTTTAGGTTCAATGCGTAGTTATACGATGTGGAAGATGCGAGACAGGTAGGTTAAATCTCCGCTAGGTAGACCCCTCTACTACTATTCTGGGTTACGGGGCTACGGGTTAGGGCGGGATTTTTATTAGTTTTTAATTCACATTTTAATGTTAGTTTGACTATAAAGTACGCGTTTAAAAAAATTGGTTAAAATATGTTTTAGCTAAGACTTTTAGGTATCACTAACATAAGCCAATGTTAAACTTGATACAAATATTTGCGTACTCTACCCGATATTCCGACTTTTTTTTTAACGTGGGGTAATGCCTTGCGGAAACCTATCTTTATAGGGGTAAAGATAAGTTATGTCGGGTTTGCACCGACTAAAACCCCACGGTGGTCGCCCACAACGCTATCGGGAGGTCACGGGATCTCCAATTGTAACGCGACCGCAGCCCCCCAACGCTTTGCTACGAGAGTAGCACGTCCCGGTATTTTTTTAGCCTCCTTGGAGCTCCTCTAGTGGTGTTTATGGCCGGACGGACGGACCTAACTCACTTTTATTAATTTAATCGATAAAGTTATCGTTGTTTTATAGCACAAGGTGACAAACAAGGTGAAAAACAATCAAGCGGCCACCGGGCCGCTTGATTGTGTTTTTTTTGTTAATTCCGGTGAATTCCACAATACAGCTAAGTGATATTGCCAGAAATCTGCATTTGTAGGTGTGCTGCCTACCTATAATC
Source organism: Papilio bianor (assembly GCA_011763625.2). Taxonomy (NCBI): domain Eukaryota; kingdom Metazoa; phylum Arthropoda; class Insecta; order Lepidoptera; family Papilionidae; genus Papilio; species Papilio bianor. The sequence goes on from JAAOEG020000007.1 coordinate 631,334, forward strand.
TACAGCGGAAAAGACGCACAGAAAGAGGATATATCCCGTACTTATGAGTCCCCTCCCCATCTTTTCCATGTATGAATAGGAAGAGGATTTAAACTTGACCTTAGGCATACTCATCAGACGAAACGCGTCATCACTTCCATTTTATGCCTGTCTTCTGTGTGGTCGTGGTATTGCACCGGGCGAGCTGCCTATTTGTTAAACATATGTTATTGCGGGTAGTACCACTATTAAAAGTTGATTTGTTACTTAAATATCTCTAAATAAACATGGTACTTGTCACTAGTTACTCATTGCTTCAACGAGATTCATCGTTATTTACTTAAAAGGGTCGAGATGACAAAAAATAATGTTAGAAACCTTTTCTAAGCTATACCAAGACATATCTTGGTATAGTTCGTATTCAAATTAAGATAATCTATTTTTAATGCAGCATTGCACGGAACAGACTTTAGGTTAGTATTGATTTTGTAATCTAGCGTCTATAATATAAAAATAATATAACCTTATATTCCGAAGAAAGACAAGAAAGAAAACCCCATCTTATTTGAATTTGGCTAACGCTGCACATCATAAAATGCAAGTATAGTGATTTTAGTTTGGAAACTCTGTTCGACAAAAGAATCTTAACAGCTCATTTGTCACCTATTCTTTTTTTGAGATGCCTCTTCGAGTAGTGAAGGTTGGAGTAATGTTCTCCATATTTGAATTTGTCTCTTGCGAGGCTAAACAATCGGACGGTACTCGTAATGACTGTCCAAGTGGACATTAGAGATACATCATAGAAAGTGACTATAACAGGCGAGTTAAATATGTAATTCAGTAATTAGATCTACACAAGTTTAATTAACAACTTGTTTCCGTACTCAGATTGTGTTAATTTGATACTTAAATTGGCTCTTAGTGTTGATTTAACATATTTTAATATGCTAAAGATAAATGCCATTTCATTGACCATAAAGCAACACTGAATGAATCTAGCCAGATTAAAATTTCACATGATGTACTTTTTATCTTCCACTTTACACTCAGATGAATAGAATTCTAGATACAAAATGAATGTAAGAGAAATACTGCGCTGAAATAAACCGCATTAACATTCTCCAGATGACCTAGATGTATCCGTTAAAATTACAGAAATAGAAGCAAATGAAAAATATAAAGGTTCGCTCTCTGAGCTCTGAAAGCTTTGCTCACAGACATTTTATAATAATTAGTCGATCTGTATTTCAAAGGGTTTTCGGAACGTTACGACACTGGCGAGTATATCTTTATTTATGCTTAAACTAGCAATCACCCGTGACTCCGTTCGCATATAATTGAAAATAAAATTTACGTCGTTTACGTTAAATACCAGATTGTAACCTATCTTTGTTCCAAACAAGATCTATTCAGCCGTTATGGATTAACATTCGTATGTATAATAATAGTAAGAAGTAACACATGGAGGTTTAAGGTAAATAGGTACCTTATTTAATAAACAATGATGGGAAAGTAAATCTAATATCAAATTTCCTTTTTACTTATTTCCAAAATATGCCCCGAGGTTAGTAAAATTTTCCGCAACCTTTCTGAGCGTTTATTATATTCTCTACTTCAATATTGTAACAATTTCCTCTTTATCTATTTACTGCGTCAAGTAAATTGCCGGATAAGTAGAAAGATCGAATAACTACAAATAATACAAGTATTTTATGCAAAGCAATGTTTTTTGTATCGAGTGGGGGGAGGATCTTTAAAAGATACCCTCTTTTGAGGTTGAGTAAGATTTCTAATCATTAAAACCCCCTCGGTGGCTAGCCTTAAGTGAAACTGTGAAGGTCCCGGTATCTCAAAAGGAAAGCACCGAAACCCTCTACTCAGAGATACTGCCCAACTCTAGGGTATTTATTTCCTCGTGGCTTCAAATATCTTCAGCAACATGGCACCGCACCATGTTACCGTCTTCCCGATATTGATCTATTTGGCGTTCAGGGCACCCACAATCAGGGAATCAAAGGGGAGGGAATCAAAATACCAAATTACCAGAAGCGCCCGGATGCTTACGTCATCTAGTGAGATCGACCATTTCTTGCTCCAGCTCATCAATCTCCTTTTTAAGCATAACGGCTTCGTAGAAGAGGACCAGCGCACTCCAATAAGATTTTCCGGCCAGGGGAACTCTAACTACTGCTGGTAGGGAAAGGTTATTTCCTAGTTTTTTGATTAGGGCCCGCTGCTAGAACTCCCATACAGGGCACTCGTTTGATACGCGCAATCCCTATCTCCGCCACGATGGTTGCACTGAGCCCCAGGGTGGTAGCCAATCCAATCTAGGTATTTACTGAAGCAACCATGTCCAGTGTGTACAGCGTCAACCGATATGTGACGTGTGGGTCTCCTTTCAAGCTTATCCAGGTGTAAAAGTATAGCAAGATTGCATGGTCAACTTGGCGCAAGTTTCGCGACTCCTTGAATCGATCGTACCAACGCCAACGCTAGTCTGCGCTCCTGTCGGCGGACCTCTACCGCATCCTGACGCACGGTTTCACCTCAGCGGAGACAAAGGCGGAAGGCGGGTGTACATACGCTCATCCATTTTAAAAAGCTTACGGTTGTGAATATTAATTGAATTGCCTTAGTATAATGTTTATGATTTTACTCTTAAAAAATGATTTTAGGCTTTTTAATTTTTAGGATATCCTATGTCTTATTGCCATGTAATTTGTAGTTCCTAGGTTTGAATCCCGCCGTATATCAATGCGTTTATCGATTTTAGAATTTCATATGTACATTTATCTGACGTTGTTACGCTGAAGGCAACAAACATCGTGATGCAACTTGTACCTATCGGAGAAAAAAATCAAAGATATGTGTAAAGAGAACCTGAGAAGAGAGGCTTAGTCACTAACGTAGAGTAGGCTCCAGGCCCTCCAGTGCAGACGTATAGTGAGCTGATGATACGTGTTTTTAATTTTATTCGTTTTAATACTTTCTTTTATAATATACTAGTTTATGTTTTAAATAATCATGAATTTCTTAATGTCAAAGGCTTAAATTGCATGTAAATCTGCAAGATCGTTTCCATATTTAATGTCCAGTGCTGTCGAGCTAGTAGACGTATGAATTAATTAAGGCTGAGAGTTCAATGTAAATTTGTCGTAACACAAGTCAATGCAACTGCATCTTTAAATTACATATTAAGAATACTATAACTTGAAATAAATAACAAAATACAATACAAACTATGATTAGTCCAATAGTCTTGCAAAGTAAAATATATTCATATAATCAAAAAAGGCAGGTCTCGGTCTCGATATTTGGAGTATTGTGCATATCTTTAGACAGGCGTGGAACCGTACAACAGTGTTAGACGCCACCAAAAACATCTGTTGCACGAATTAGCTCGCCTGGTGCAATACCAGGACCACACAGAAGACAGGCGTCAAGTGGAACCAATTACGCGCTTTGTCTAATGAGTGCGTGCCGTAGGCCTAATTTTAGTTCCCTTTCCCTCCCCAACCATATATAAGGAATGGTTGATAAGGGGAAGTGAATTTGACGGATGGGAATACATACATAGGCAGGGGAAATATTTTGTTTTTGCGTGTCTCCATCTCCGTTATTTAAAAATAGGTAAAGCATTTGAAAATATGTGATACACCGGTCTATTCGCTATTTCGGCGAATTCAGATCGCTGCTTGGTAGTTTACAACCTTATGATGCAAAAAAAAAAATAGTTTAAAAAACCTCGTTGTAGATTTTGTTATATAATTGTGAAATAGTAACATTTCTACCTAGATTTATAAAAGGAGGTCAAAGTGTAGGCTGTGTTAATTATTATTCCATCTCTGTCCCTTTCAGAGGCGAGCTCTATTAAATTCTCATTTGCATTATGTTCCCGATCTCAAGTATTTCATTCAGAGAATAGACGCTCCGTGGAACTCACCCTTAACTCATGCCAAATTCATCACGTAGTAGATGACGCTGTGATCTGAAAAGATTATAAACTGACAATATTTTACTGACTTATAATATATGCAGATAAGTAATAACTGTAAACCGGGATACGTACGCAAAGTTAGCGAACAACATTCAGCATTGAAGAGACACTTTAAGAAGAAGAAATAACTGCTTATACAAACGTATGTTATATCAAATAACATGTGCAGAGTTTAAAACAACACATAAGAAAAATATATATTATGAAAAACAATACAATAAGATATGAAAATTAAACTGTTTAAACTTTCGTGAGACATTATTACAACAAAATAAAAACGGTTAACTCACATATATTTAATCCGGTGTCGGCACCGACTAGTTTCGAGCCCATCGGTGACTCTTATTTAGGGTGAGTGGGACCAGTCCCACTCACCCTGAATACCCTGAATGATACCAGTATCACTTCGCGGTCGCGGCTCGTCTCCCACTCACGAAAGAGTCACCGGATTAGATATAAAAAGTATGAAGAGTATAATTTCATAATGTTTTTAGTACTTAACGTCGCCAAAAAAAATTATCGAAATAACACAGTAAGGCATATACTATAACCTTTTCTGACTAAGCCATATGGCTCACAAAATGCTACGTTAACGGTTTCATATCTTGCTAATATTATAAATGTCAATGTTTAGATGGATGGATGTTTGATGAAGTAATGTTGCAACATATGGGGAAAATAGTGGAAATTATTAAAGCTATAAAGAAACGAAGTTTAGAGAATCATTGGCATATATTGCGAGGATCGAAGTACGAATTATTAGAGATTTTTATTTTGGGAAAGATACAAGGGAAGAGGAAGGTTAAATTCTTGGCTGAAAAATCTGCGCTAATGGTAAAAGAACGCATTCTATATTTCGAGCTGCTGTGTCCAAAGATCATGGTGCTACGAGTATGATGATCGTCAACCTTTGTTAGGAGATGGCACCAAAAGAAGGTGTTTGTTAGAAGTTATCTCCAAAACGACTTTACAGACCTCCATGAAATTTGGCATAGATGAAGTCTGAGAGAACACATAGCCTACACATTCGTGTTTTTAATTTCTGCTCGGCAAAAGCTAGTAATTGAACAAATTAATTAAGCTATTTTAAAATATTATAACATACATTAAAAACGGCTTTTAAATTGTTTTATTATCCAAATAAGATAACCAAAGCTAACACGTGTGGGTATTTCACATTATAAAGCCAGAATTAATCGCCTTTGTTGTAATTTCCCTCAGGACCAAGACCTAATTACAAACGCTACGGATTTACTTGGACTTTTATAAGATATTTTTAAACTACAATTTCAGTAAAATTATCACAATTTTTTGTTATTATAGATAATATTTCTTAACAAGGGATAACATTATCATTATATCTGTTTAGTTTTTAATTTATTTTAATTTAATTTCGTTGATTTTGGATGATAACACGATATCAAATGTTTATTTATTTTAGAGGTATTTTAAAATTAGATTATAATTATTTACTATGTGATTTATTTTAGAAGATAAATATTTATTTATTTTATCTTCCAAATAAGGTTTGCGACAGGCGGTCGGCAGTAAAAATTAACCCAAAACAATAAGGTTTATAAAACCTTGTCGTGCGAAACCCAAATTATTGGGAAAAGGAATTAGTATTGAGTTTTTTAATATAACTAAAACTGATGTAACAATTTTTTTTATTATCTATTTTCTGTTTTTATAAATTTGAGTACCGCAAACCAGTTTGCGATGAAATACTTTAAATTTCTAAATTTTTAATCACAAAGTTAGCTTATTAACCGCAAGGGAACATAGTGTGCGGTATTAAAATTCCGGTTTTAGAAAATCATGTTATATTGCGAAAGTATGGAGCTAAAGCCTTTAAGTATTAGTACATAGTAAGCTCGGGTTTTACATTGTTTAGATATATAGCTTATATTATATATTACGTTAAAATTCAGCTATAATATCATTATGACTTACAAGCTGGAGCCTGCGACTCCGTCCATACATTAAAAAGATAGTAAATATCTTATGTGTTCTACTAGACAGTGATCTACATCAGTGTCACTTTTTAACGTAATTCTTTGAGCTGTCTGGAGATACATATTAACAAACATTTATCCATCCATACATCTATCTGAACATTCTCATTTATAATATTTGTAGAGGTCAGATTTTGACCTCAGTACTAATTAATATTTCAAGGCAATAAGGCATTTTCTAGATTAATATTTTCTAGTCAGGTCTAGACTCTAACATCTAACATTTTCTATAGGAATACTATAAGACCGATTTCAAAATATCTTTTGCTATAAGAAAGCTACATTATTATAGAATAATTTAAGCTATTTTCATTTTAGGATTCTATTTTAATTCCGCGCGGACAACGTCGCAGGCTATTGTAACATAAGAAGCAACATCAGCAAGCAGCAAGCATACACTGCTTAAGTATGTTTATATGCTTACATTTTATTATTTAAAACTTGTAAAACTGTGCGTAAATATATGTTTATTATGTTGTAAAATCTGTCTAACAACTTGCATTATATGCACTTTGCATATTTTACGTTCGTGTTTACGGCGTTGCGTTCTCGGTGCACTAATGAAACTTTCAGAGGAGTTGGTGCAAACCAAACTTACAGATACAAATCTATACTATAAAAATGAATCGCAAAATGTGTTGGTAAGCCCATAACTCAATTACGCCTGGACAAATTAGCCAATTCCTTTTTTTAAAATGTTCCTTGAAGTCCAAGGATGGTTTTTACGTCTGGAAAATTTCGAATAATTGCCAGGAAAACTCTTAAAACAGCCCTTCTCTTTTCCCATACAAACGTTTTCTAACTAAAATGTAGAGTCAATTTGAACTTTGGTGCCATACCAAAAAGTTTAAGTGTTAGTGGAGAGGTTCCGAGAAGGCAAAACAATTGAGTGACGTTAGTAACGTATGTTATAAAGAGGAAAGGTTTTTTTTGGATTCAACAGGCTCCGAAACTACTGAAATGATTAGAAAAATTCTTTCACTGCTGGGAAGCTACATTATCCCTGGGTGCTGCAGGCTATATTACTTTTTAATTCTGAGCGAACAAAGTCGCGGGTAACAGCTAGTATGTAATAAATCGTATACGTTGTTTAACCTTACTTAGAAGTCATGATAAAGTATGACTTGTTGTCGCTTTAATTTCCGGTGTGTCCAAAATGCAAGAATATTTTATGGTATTTAAGAGGTTCAAAACAAACATAGTTCATATTTAAAACAATTGAAATAAAAGCGTGGCAATAGGAGCCAGCT